>MU670006.1:0-34733 GCA_026770625.1 Nicotiana glauca | reverse complement strand
CTCGAAGAGCACCCGCTGACCATGATATTTTGAGCGCGGTTAGCGTAATTCCCCATACTTAGGTGAATTTTTCCGACAATAGTCCTGCACTGCACACGCAATTCCTACACAAACTTCACAACCAGTTAGTCCAAAAGAAAGCCTAAACTTAAGAAGAAAACAAAAAATAAAGAACAAAATATGGGTTTCCTGCCAAGAAGCGCCTGATTTAAAATCGTAGCACGCCGTATGTTACCATCAATCATTTGAAATGGGTCATTGCTACCACGTGGCTATCATCAAACTTGATAAGATAGTGCTTCACTCGATGACCATTAACTCGGAAGATTTCACCATTTTTGTTTTTCAAATCAAAAGCACAAAATGGTGTTACATGTACCACTTCAAAAGGGCCACTCCATTTTGACTTGAGCTTTCACGGAAACAGTCGTAACTGAGAGTTGAATATAAGAACCAAGTCATCCTCCTTAAATTCCTTGTTCTAGGCATATTTGTCATGAAAGTACTTCATCTTGTCCTTGTACAAGGATGAGCTAAAATAGGCATGAAACCTTAACTTATCAAGTTCATTTAGTTGCTCAACCTAGAGATTTGCGGCGACATCCCATTCAAGGTTTAATTTCTTCAGCTCCCACATGGACTTGTGCTCTAACTCAACCGGAAGATGGCATGCTTTCCCAAAAACCAATCTGTATGAAGATATAGCAATCACAGTCTTATACGTAGTTCTGTAAGCCCACAAAGCATCATCAAGTTTCCTTGACCAGTCAGTCCGGTTTGCATTGATAGTTTTTGATAATATGCTCTTTATCCCCCTGTTGGAGACCTCAACATGTCCACTAGCCTGGGGATAACAAGGGGTTGACACTTTATGATTGACACCATACTTGGAAAGTAAAGTATCGAAGCCCTTGTTGCAAAAATGAAAACCCCATCACTGATGATCGCCCTTGGAGTGCCAAACCTTGTGAAGATATTTTTCTTTAAGAACGCCACCACAGTTCGTGCCTCATTGTTCGGCAAGCCACCGCTTTAACCCACTTGGAAACATAATCAACAGCAACCAGAATGTAAGTGTTAGTGCATGAACTCACAAATGGCCCCTTAAAGTCGATGCCCCACATGTCAAAGATATCAATCTCAAAAATAGTGGTGAGAGGCATTTCATCCTCCTTAGAAATTCCACCATCTCCCTGACACTCATTACATCTCTTAACAAGATCATCAGCATCTTTATACTGTGTAGGCCAATAAAATCCACAATTGAGGACCTTTGAAGCAGTTCTCGTCCCACCATGATGACCACCGTAGGGTGAGAAATGGAAAGCATAAAAAATACTTATTTTCTCCTCTTCTGAAAGACATATCCGGATTACGCCATCATTACAAATCTTGAAAAGATATGGCTGTCCTAATAATAATTTAAGCTATCCCGTTTAAGCTTCTTCCTTTGGTTAGAAAAGAGCTCACCCGGGGTAATTTCGGTCAAAAGACAGTTAGCCACATTGGCGAAACAAGGATACTATTTAAATACACAGAGAGGAGTTGTTCATCCGGAAACGAATCATTAATTTTGAGGCCATCAAGGGGCCTCCCCTCCTATTCTAAGCGGGACAACTAGTCCGCCACTTGGTTTTCACTCCCTTTCCGATCAATAATTTCAAGGTCAAATTCTTGAAGCAACATAACACATATCATCAACCTAGATTTAGAGTCCTTCTTTGTCATCAAATAATGGAGTGTCGTGAGATCGGTGTGCACAATCACTTTGGTATCCATGAGATATGGCTTGAACTTTTCCATGTAAAAGACAATGGCTAGAAACTATTTCTCGGTCATCATATAATTCACTTGGGCATCATTTATTTGCTTTCATAATAGATCGAATGAAATATCTTGTTGATCCTTTCCCCCAAAATCGCTCCTACCGTAATGTCACTATCATCGCACATGAGCTCAGATGTAAAGCTCTAATTAGGTGTGGTAATGATGGGAGTGGTAGTCAATCTATACTTGAGAAGCGCAAAATCTTTCATGCAATCATCATTGAACACAAACTTTGCATCCTTTTCCAACAACTTGCACAAGGGATTCACCACCTTTGAGAAATCCGTGATGAAACGACGGTAGAACCCTGCATGACCAAGAAAGCTCCAAACTCCCTTGATGGAAGTGGGAGGAGGGAGTTTTGAAATCAGTTCAATCTTTGCTTTGTCCATTTCAATCCCGTCCTTTGAGATCCTATGGCCGAGGACAATGCCCTCCTCGACCATAAAGTGGCACTTTTCCCGCACTAGATTGGTCTCTTCACATCGAGCCAACACTTTGTCAAGATTTCCCAAACACTCTTCAAAAGAGTCACCCACAACACTAAAATCATCCATGAACACTTTGATGAAGTCCTCCACCATATCCGTAAATATAACCATCATACACCGCTGAAAGGTAGCCGTTGCATTACACAAACCAAATAACATTCGTGATAATGCAAAGGTGCCATACGGACATGTGAATGTAGTTTTCTCTTGGTCTTCCAGTGCAATAAAAATCTGATTGTAACCCGAGTACCCATCCAAAAAGCAATAGTAGGTACGCCCGACAAGTCTAATCCAACATGTTAAGAAAGGGCAATGGAAAATAGTCTTTGCGGGTCACTTTTTTCAGCTTCCGATAATCTATTCATACTCTCCATCCGGTGACAGTTCTAGTGGGAATCAAATCATTTTTCTCATTTGTAACCACAGTCATACCCCCTTCTTCGGCACACATTGTACCGGTGAAGTCTATGAACTATCCGAAATGGGGTACACAACCCTTGCATCTAGCCACTCGATAGTTTCCTTCTTGACGATCTCTTACATGGCCTTATTCAACCTCCTTTGATGTTCCACGGAGGGTTTGGCATCATCCTCTAGTATAATTTTGTGCATGAAAAAGGTGGGTCTTATACCCCAAATATTAGCTAGAGTCCATCCAATTGCCTTCTTCCTTCTTTGGAGCACCGCAAGGGTGGCATCTACCTGCACGTTAGTTAACACGAATAAACAATAATAGGTAAAATTGAACAAGGGCCCAATAATTCATACCTGATGTGTAAGGGCAAAGGCTTCAACTCCAATATGGGAGGCTCCTAGATTGGGGGCTTTATTGGTAGAGTCTTTCGGTTCTCAAGATTGAAGGAAAGTTCTGGGGCTCATATGTGTAAGAACCTATTCCTCGTAACGCATTGACACATTCAACTTAGACTTCATCCTCAGTAACACCATGGTTCAACAACACAACTTCCAAAAGATCCTCCAGATTAATCACAACACTAGTGTCTTCAACAATCACCTTAGTTACAAGATCCACAAATGAACATACTTCGTTGCTATTTGGCTACCTCATTGACTTGCAGACATGGAACACAACTTTTTCATCACCCACCCGGAAAGTGAGCACCCCTATTTCCACATCAACTAAAGCCTTCCTAGTATCTAGGAAAGGTCTCCTCAATATGATCGGCACCTCATAGTCAACCTCGCAGTCAAGAATCACAAAATCCGCGGGAAGTATGAACTAGTCAACCCGAACTAGCACTGCATTAATGATCCCCAATGTTCTCTTCATTGTTCTATCCGCCATTTGTAACCATATGAACTGGGCCTTGGTTTCCCAATCCACAATGTCTTGAATACAGAATATGACATCAAGTTAGTTCTTGCCCCCAAGTCGCACAAAGCTTTGGCGAATCGGCACTACCAATCGTAAATGCACCGGGGTCTTCTAGCTTTCGGGTCATGGAATGGACAATGGCTCTCACTTGATGTGTCATCTTGATCGTTTCACAATTTATGGATCTCTTCTTGGTTACCTAGTCTTTCATAAACTTGGCATATCCTGTCATTTGTTCTAGAGCTTCCACCAAAGGCACATTTATGGACAAACTTTTCATCATTTCAATAAATTTGAGGAACTGGTTCTCATTGTTTTGTTTCGCAAGCCTCTGAGGGTATAATGGAAGAGGCCTTGGAAAATGAGTCTTGGCTTTGGGCACTACCATTTCCGATATGTCTATCATATGTTGCCTAGATGGGTTCAAATCATTTTGTGTCTCCTCTACGTTTTCATCAATGTCTATTCTTACTTACTCATTCACATTCTCATCACTCACTTGCACATCATTGCTTTTCTCATTATCCTCTTGCACCAACACATCATCACTCACAACCTTTCTTGCATTAGAGGTACTAGCAACTCAATTTCTACCACTCCTTGTAGTCACCGCTATATCATGACCCATATTGTTGCCTCCCTTTGGGTTTACTACTGTGTCACTAGATAGTGCCCCTTAGGGAGAGTATTTAATGCTTGAGAAATTCAGCCAAGTTGGACCTCCAAGTTTCATATAGAAGTATTGTGGGATGCCAATTGGGCATCGGAGTCGGCATTTTTCTTCATCATCTGCTCAAACATAGACGCAATCCATCCCATATAATTTTTGGATGAGCTAGGACCTTGTGATGGATATGGAGGCGAGTTGTTTGGTTGTTAAAACATCGGAGGCCTTTGAAAGACCGGTATCCAATTCCCTTGATTTTTATTCCAAACCCCTTGGTTGTTATTGCCTCCCCAATTACTATTGTTATTGACTCCCTTGTTGCCTTGGTTGCCCTAATTTTGATTGTTGTTCCCCCAATTGCTTTGGTTGTTATTGTTGTTTCCACTGTTCATATTTCCTTGTTGATTTTGATTTCCTTAATTTCCTTGGGATCTCCATGGTTGTTGTTGATTTGGAGCATTTCCCTATTGTTCTTGGTAGTTGTTCACATACTAAACCTCTTCACTTTGATCATCATACACATTATCTTGATGGTAACCACTACTACCTTGCTCAAATTGAACCGGAATTCCTTGACTTTGTTGACATCTTTGCCTCCTCTTGTTGACCATCATATTTACCCCTTCCATGGCGTTCACTTGTGTTGGCCCTTAAACTTTTTGCAACTGAGCTTTGGCAAACTGGTTCCTGGTTGTAGTTAACTCGGCTATTGCTTGGATGCGGTCATGGAGCTCTTTGTGTAGGTGAATGACAGCGGGATCACCTTTTGGCATATTATCTCGACTTTGCCATGCCGAGGAAGTATCCTCCATCTCATTAAGTATATCACACGCCTCAGGATAAGGAGTTTCCCCTACGAGTTGGTTAACTACACACTGGTTGGTAGTGTTGATGCCACGGTAGAATGTTTGCTGGATCATTGCTTTGGTCATGTTATTGTTCGAACATTCTTTCATCATCATCCGATACCTTTCCAAAACTTCATAAAGCGGTTCATTTGGATCTTGTTTGAAGGCAAGGATTTCATCTCTCAGCGTCGCCATATGTCCCGGTGAGAAGAACTTTGCTATGAATTTCTCGGCCAACTTATCCCAGAGAGTGATGGAATGGTTGGGAAACCTTTCAAGCCAATCCAATGCCTTCCCCTTAGAGAAAATGGGAATAGCCTCAACCTCAGTGCGTCCTTAGAAACGTTAGTTTGCTTGCTCCCCCCAACATGAACCCTTGAGATACTTGTAGGCATTTTGGTGTGGTGCTCCGATAAAAAAACACCTTTGTTCCAAGAGTGTAAGCATAACATTGGTTCTTTGGAAGTTTTCCGCTCTAATCCGGGGCGGGACAATTGCACTTGCGTATCCTTCAATGAGTAACACCGGGTATGCTTCCCTTACTGGAGGTGGGGGAGGGTTTGGAATATTATCATGAGGCGGTTGGCCTCTCCTTTGTGCTTGATGTTCGGGTTGAATCTCATCTACATTGTCATCATCTACCTCCTGCCCCAATGAAAAAATTTTGGGAGCATCAATGTTAAGAGCCATTTTAACCTAAAAGCATTTCACAAACAAATTAGAAAATCGGAAGGAAATAAAAACAAAACACACAAATACTCGGAGATATCACTAAAACCATTTAGCTCCATAGCAACGGCGCCAAAAATTGATCGGGTCTAAACTTGCACTACTCTTGAGTAGCGAGGATGGCCGATGCAGTTTTACCCAACAAAGGTCGGGATCTAATTCACAGGGAGTTAATTAGTTTGGAGTTAGGTTTATATCTAAGTAGATATGCGGGTTTTGCCCTTAATTGCATTACCACAAATGGTTGGTTTTGTCTTCTACTTCTACTCTTATACTATAGCATGCAATAGTTAAACTAAGTACAATGTTTTTGTTGGTTGTTTTCAAGGATAAGAAAGTACTAGGTTAGTGACTTCCACCTAGGTGGATATCTAACAGGTATCGAGAATTAGGGCAAGCTTGTTAGGGTTGGGGTTGTGATATAACAATCACACATGAGTGCTCACTCTATACCTCTCGGTAGTTTAAGTGACTTTACTCAATTTGTCTTTCTCAAGTTCAAATAGGTGTTCATGCATAACAAATGATATTGGCTCAAGTCGGGTATTACTATCTCTAGGTTAAACCTTTAATTAGAGCTATCAATCTCTTGAATTCACCCCAATTCCTTGTTAGCCTAATTTTCCTATACTAAGTCCTTGTTTTCATGAAGAGTCTAAGTCATAAAGGCACGAATAAATGTTTGCAACCACCAATTCTACAATTAAAGCATGAATTAGGCTAAATATCATTAACCTATGACAATTAAGCCCTAAAATTCAAGATCCATTAAATATCCACACTAGGGTTAAGTCACAACCCTAGATATTGGGTTTAGCTACTCATAATAACAGTAGAAATCAATGATGAAAATGAAATATAAGCCATAAGATTCAAATACACGATGAAAATCTAAAGATTGAAGGTAAATCAACTCTAAAATTACTCAAAAAGGTAAGAACCAGTCGTTCACGTGTTCAACAAAACACAATTTCACCTAAAAATGTGAAAAAGAACTATTTAGACACAGCTGAAAATTCCTCACAGAAATGCCCCATGCGGAGAACTTGCGGAGGCATAAAAGTGAGCGCGACTGCGCTTGGACTTTTACGGCCACGCAATAGCGAGCACGGTCCGTGTTTCTTCAATTTTGGGCTTGGGTTGGACTTGGATTCGTGGACACTGTAATTTCATTCCCGTCAACGTATGCCTCTATTGCGGCCGCGTAATTTGGACACGGACCGCATTCTTCTATTAAGCATGACTTGCAGGGTCTTTGAACTTCAATCACCACTCTTAGCAAAAATGCCACTGTAGACGCGTCATAAATTCCCCCAGCCGCACTTTTCCATCGCGCTCAGCGGTAGGATTTTATGCTCAGATTAGCCTCTCTTAACCTTACTTTCGCGGGCCGCGTATCTGTGGACGCCTCAGTAGTGGTCCTCACACGGCTGCATTTTTCTATCATGGTCAGCGGTCTAGTCCCAGTCTTGGATATGTGCAAGATTGACTCATTCATGAGTTGATTATGGCTTCTATGCCTCATTTTGACCAAACCCTGCAAACAAGCACATTAATCCAGTTTTCAGGAATACCTTTACGCATTTTTGACCCAAGCCCTAAGCAAAAGAGAGGAAATAATAGGCTAAAATTACTTGTTTTCAATGAACAATACTGGAATGCGAAAGCTCAAAGATGTAAAGTGATTGTCTCATCAGGGGGAGTTAATACACATTGTACTCTTTTTCCCTTGCAAGGTTTTATCCCACTGGATTTTCTTGCATATTTCTAAACATGTGTACTCTTTTTCCTTCTCTAGAAATTTTTTTCCACTGGGTTATATTTTAGTTAAGGTTTTAATGAGGCAGATTATCTTGTGAATAGACATTGAAAGGGGATTGTTGTAAATAGTATTTTATTTATGGTGAATGTCTATATTTGAGAGAGATTTTAGGGTTTGTTACTTTGTGGCTAATTCACTTTTCCCTATAAATAGAGGGGTTATATTCCATTGTTATTCATCCTAAATCAATAAGAATTCTCTATATCTACTTTTCTCTATAATACTTATTGTAGAGAAATGTAGAGAGAGAGAGAGAGAGACTTCTTATTGATTTTGGAATGATTTACAATGGAATAGACATCTCTATTTATAGGGAAAAGTTCCTTAGCCACCAATTAACAAACCCTAAAATCTCTTTAAAATATAGACATTTACATTGAATATAATTATTCCTACTCCTTCGGGGTAGGGGTAAGGTCTGCGTACACACTACCCTCCCTAGACCCCACTAGTGGGATTTTACTGCGTTGTTGTTGTTGTGTTATTGTCACCTTGAATATAATTATATTTATAACACTTCCCCTTGAATGTCTATTCAACAAATAATATGTGTAACAACCTGGCTGGTCGTTTCGAGTGTTATAGCCCCGTTCCCCCTATTTCTTGTTTCTTTTGTGTTCTTCAGCTATATTTGATATACTGGGTTAGCTGGTTCGGGTCCAGAGTGGGTTTTGGAGTGAATTGAGACACATAGTCTCTTAATTGAAAGCTTAAGTTGGAAAAGTTGATCAGATGTCGACTTATCTATAAACGACCACATATTTAAAATTTTATGGTTTCATTAGCTTTGTAGGGTGATTTTAAACTTAGCAGCGTGCCAAAAATGAGATTTGGAGGTCTGTAGTAGAATTAGGCTTGAATTGGCAAAAAATGGAATATTAGCAATTTTGGACGACAGTGGAAATTTTGATATCAGGGTCAGATTTGATTTATGGAAGTTGGAGTAGGTTTGTGGTGTCATTTATTACTTAGGTGAATATTTTGAGGTCAATCGGACATTCTTTGGTAGGTTTCTGTGTCGTTTGTAGAATTTCGAAGTTTAGAAGTTCTTTAGGTTTGAATCTGGGTATAATTTGGTATTTTGATGTTGTTTTGAGTGATTCAAAGGTTTGACTAAGTTCGCATGGGGTTATATGACTTGTTGGTATGCTTGGTTGAGGTCCCGGTGCCTTGGGGTGGAATTCGGGAGGTTTTGGACTTGGTTTTGGAATTGAATGTGGCTAAAGTGTTGATGTTGTTGTTGCTGGTGTAATCGCACCTGCGGAGTGGGAACCGCAAGTGCGAGTTTACTAAAGCAAAGAAGGAACCGCATGTGGACAAGAAGAAGTTGGGCAGAAGCCGCAGGTGCAAAGATTTTTCCACGTCTGCAAGGGTCGCATATGCGGGCAGCTGGGCACAAGTGCATTGGAAGGCCACAAATTTAATGGATTCCCAAACGTGCGATAGGCATAGATACGGTCATGAAGCCGCATGAGCGAAGTCAGGGATTTTAAGTGGAATTCGCATCTGCAATGGAATTTTCGCAGGTGCAGCATTGCAGAAGCAACGAAATACCCTTCCTAGCCGCCACCTTCCTTCAGAGGTAGCCCGATTGGAATCTTGTACACTTTCCTTATCTTTCTTTTATTGATCCAGCCTATACCTATTTCCTCTTGCTTCGCGCGGCCGGGCGGCCGGCTCATCCTCGAAATCCGAAAAGAAAACAGAGACAGAACGGAATCACTTTGTTTCAGTGACATATCTAATCAGACTGAATAGGATTTGAAGAGCTGTCACGATCATTCACAAAAATCTCAGTGAACTATTGAAGCTATCAGTGTGATTTATCAGACAAGTACCAAGGGCTTTCGGTAGACTTCTTTCATTTCCGAATTAGCTTGCGACAAGTCCTATCATTAGTATGAGTTCGTTGACCGCGTAAGGGCGATCCATCTTGATAACGAATTCCACGATAACAAGAAATCGAAATTAATCGTTCGATGTCTGCTCGTTCTCCCCTCTTCAATTCCCAATGAACAACATGATATTGACCTATCATTTGTTCAATTTGGTCGATTTGATACTTAGTTAATTCTTTTATCTTTATGTTTCCATTGATACCTAATCGATAACGAACCTGAATGGCTTTTTTAGGTCCAATTCCATCAATTTTGGTTGAGGCAATTCTTACTTGTTCATCGCCAACTAATCTAGCTCCTGAAATATATAACATTCTTGATTGATTGAGACAAAACGATTCCCTCAATACAGCTTAACTCCGTCAAGCCTGTACGAGTAGTGAAGAAGTATAGAGCACTTTGGTTGGTTGTTGATCCATTTTTGATTTTTAGAATTGAGAAGCTCGAAGAGAGGCAAATTTTTTGAGGATTTTTCAAGGAAAACGTTGGGGTATTGGTCTAAATTTCGTGAGTCTATGGCTTTCTTCCTCATATAGTTAAGGATTTGAGTTGGAAATTTGGGAGATTAGGGGTTGAGTATTCGAGAGTGAATTTTGGGGATATGGAGGGGCAAATGATGTCAGATTTTTGAAGAATTTAGTATGGTTAGACTCGTGAGTGAATGAGCTTTCAGGTTTTGTGACGTTTGTCAGGATTTCAAGACGTGGTCCTAGGGGTCGGCTTTGAGTTGATTTCAGATTTTGGATCTAATTTGGTAATTTTCTTGTGGAATTGATCCCTTTAGCCTATATTTATTGCAATGTGTTACTTGTGGCTAGATTCGGGACGTTTAGATGTAGATTTGAGAGGCAAGGGCATTGTGGAGTAGGATTTTGATCGGTTTGAGGTAAGTAATGTTTTCAAACTTGGTTCTGAGGGTTTGAAAACCTAAATTATGTATTATGTTATTGGTATTGAGGTGACACACATGGCAAGCGATAGGTGTGCAGGCGTGCACTATGAGAATTATGACCTAGGTGATTCCATGGCACCGTTTAGTGACTTTATCCTATTGATATCCATGTTTTCATCACGGGATAAAGTAATTGAGCTGTAAATCTTGCTAGATATCATATTTAGGCTTTATGTCGATATTGTTGGGGCCTTAACTGGTCATTTTTTACTGTCATATCACTATTTTCATTGATATTCCGTACTCAGTCATGTTCATGCATTTTTATATCATATCTCAGTCTTAGTTTTTTATTGATTCAGCTTATCATTGTTCTGGGTTAGTTTCATGACATTGTGAGCCCATGGGTGAGACAAGAGACATTGATGACTGAGTGAGGCCGAGAGCCTAATTATGAGTGATAGTTACGCCCCCGCGGTTATATTGATTTGTGATAGTGCTTGCGCTCTAAGAGCCCATCGGGAGTCTGTAACACACCCTAAGTGAGCGCAGATGATATTATTGAGGGATGTATCTTGCCCGAAGTACTTGATACTTGAAGATGGATCTTCTCCACAGGGTTGGATTTCCATTTTCCTCGGTACTGGGTGACTTTTAGTCAATGTTGTATATGTTCCGGGATGGATCTTCCCTAGGCTAGATGGCCATATATAGTATCGAGTGGTTGAGCACTTAAGAGTGGGAGCACATGGTGCATTTCATACAATATGTGCATTGGTATGTAGATATAGTTGATTATATACCTTACACTATTCAGATCTGTATTTACCTTATTGCTTTGAGTTGTCTATTTAACTTGAAAGCATGCCTACATTTCTGCACAATTATTTCTATTATATATGTTGTAGTTGGGGTTGTCACTACCTTTCATTCCAAAGTTTGGACTTGTTACATAGTTAGTTGGTGTACTCATGTTACTCCCTGCACCATGTTTGCAGACCCAGGTGACTCTATTCACAGCGATGGTTGCTGATTGAGGCCTAGAGTTTGAGACTATCAAGGTAGTTACACAACATTCGCAAGCCTTGACTCTTCCATTTTATCATTTTATGTATTTTCAGTTATTTTCTTTAGACATTATAGTGGATTGTATTCCGAATAGATGCTCATGTAATTAGCGACACCTCGGTTTTGGGCTGGATTATATCACACTTTGGGATTTATTATGTTTTTAAAAGGTGTTACATTAAATCTTAATAGTTTCCATCATTACTTTCTAGCTTTTTTTTTGTGTTGGGTTGTCAAGTTGAGGCTGACAAAGTTCTATGATAGATGCCATCACGACGATTGATTTTTGGTCGTGACAAGTTGTATCAGAGCCTCGGTTACATAGGGCTCACGAGTCATGAGTGAGTTTAGTAGATCTTGTCGATCTGTACGGAGACATCTGTACTTATCTTCGAGAGGCTGCAAAACTCTTAGGAAACTTCACATTCTTGAATTCTTATCATACGGATCTGTTGATACTGGTAACTAAACTTCGGTTATTCTATTCTCTCATAGATGCTGACGACACGTGCTACTGGGAAGAACAGATAACCACCAATGCCACCAGTCGTGGCCCCGGGAGGCTAAGGTTGGGGTAGAGGTCGTGGTAGGGGAAGAAGTGTAGTATGCACAATAGTTAGGGCAGCACCTACAGATCTACCAGTTTCCCCAGTTTAGGATCATGTGCCAGTTGTGGGTGCACCAATAAGAGCAACTCAGGCACCAGCTGTGCCCATCGTGATCCCAGGCTTTTAAGAGACCTTAACTCAGATTCTGACTATGTACACCAATCTTGCCCAGGTGGTCTCTGTTTCTAATACATCAACCACTTCCCAGACCGCGGAAGGTAATCAGACTCCCGCCGCCCCCATACCAAAGCAGGTGGTGTAGGGACTCCAGAAACTGGGGCACCACCAGCCTAGCCGATTGGAGTTGCTTAAAGATTTTATGGTCCCCTCCATGCCTGATGATGAGCATCGTAGATTGGATAGGTTTGGGAGACTTCATCCCCCATCTTTCAATAATACAGAGGGAGAGCACGCGTAGGGTTTCTTGGATAAGTGTTAGAGGATTCTCCGTACATGAGGTATTCTAGAGACTAGTAGGGTCTCATTCACTACTTTTCAGTTTATTCGAGATACCTTCACCTAGTGGAAGGCGTATGGGAGGCGTAGTCCTGTTCGTGCAGTGTCACTCACTTGGCAAGAGTCCTCTGTTCTCTTTCAAGAGAAGTATGTGTGGCAGTCTCTTACAGATGAGTTATATAGGCAGTTCGAGAGGCTGCATCAAGATGACATGACTGTGATGCAATACGAGATGAGATTTTCTAAGTTAGCCTATCATGCTGTTTGGTTGGTTCCCACAGACAGGGAGAGGATTAATAGGTTCATTGATGGACTCAAATTTCAGTTGCGGGTACTTATGACTAGAGAGGGGGTGTCTGATGCTACCTTTGATGAGGTTGTTGACATTACTTGGGAGATAGAGTATGTCCCTGGTCAGGAGAAGTTTGAGAGACAGGCCAAGAGGTCTCATGTATCAGGTAGCGTTGGTGGTGTTCCTTATAGAGGTCAGTTTCACCACGGAACAAGTCGTCCTTACAAGCATGCTCAGACAGCCCGTCAAGTTTACTATGGTGCATGATCTGGCATGGTTCTCGCAGTTCTCAGCAGTGCTACTTATCTCTCAGTTCCCTTCTAGCTTAGAGTTTTTCTCATACACCATCAGCTCATGGTTCATCTATGTTAGGGCCTTCTAGCGAGTATCCTGGGGATCGGGTCTCCCTTTAGTCCCCACTACCATTCACCGGTAGAGGTTGCTTTGAGTGCGGAGATTTAGGTCATATCAAGAGGTATTGCCCCTGCCCCATTGGAGGTTCATCTCAGTAGAGGAGTTAGCCTTTGACTTCAGCACCAATTACTTCATCTCCCGCCAAACCAGTTCGGCGTAGAGCTCAGTTAGCTAGGGGTAACCCTAGAGAAGGAGGCCGATTAGGTGGTGGTCATGCCCACTTCTATGCATTCCCTGCCAGAACAGATGTCATTGCTTCAGAAAAAATGATCATAGTTATTATCTCCATATATCATTGAGATGCTTCTATATTATTTGACCCTGGTTCCATCTATTCATATGTGTCGTCATACTTTGATCATTATCTCGACATGCCTGTGAGTCTTTAGTTTCATCTGTTCGGGTATCTACACCTGTGGGAGATACTATTGTTGTGGACCATGCATACCGGTCGTGTGTAGTAACTATTGGGGGATTAGAGACTAGAGTTGATCTATTGCTGCTTAGTATAGTTGGCTTTGATATGATATTAGGCATGGATTGGTTGTCTTTGTGTTTTACTATTCTTACTATCACGCTTAGATGGTGACATTATGTTCCTAGTAAAGTGATTTCATTCTTGAAGGCCCAATGAATGGTTGGGAAGGGTTGTCTTTCTTATTTGGCTTTTGTAAGGGATGTTAGTGCAGAGACTCCTACCATTGATTCTGTCCCGGTGGAGCAAGATTTTTCGGATGTGTTTCCTCCTGACCTGCCGGGCGTGCTACCAGACAGGGATATTGACTTTGGTATTGATTTGGTGCTGGGAACTCAGCCCATTTCTATTCCATCGTATCGTATGACACCGGTGGATTTAAAGGAATTGAAATAAGACCTTCAGAAACTCCTTGATAAGGGGTTTATTTGGCCTAGTGCGTCACCTTGGGGTGCACCGGTTCTATTTGTGAAGAAGATGGATTGCACTATGAGAATGTGCATTGATTACAAGTAGTTGAACAAAGTCACAATCAATAACAAGTATCCTTTGCCTCATATTGATGACTTAGTTGACCGGCTTCAGGGAGCGAGTGTGTTGTCCAAGATTGATTTATGGTCAAGGTATCACCAATTTAAGATTAGGGACTCGGACATTCTTAAGACAACTTTCAGGACCCGATATGATCATTATGAGTTTCTTGTAATGTCTTTTGGGCTTACCAACACCCCAACAAATTCATGCATTTAATGAACAACGTATTTGCCTTATCTTGACTCGTTTGTTATTGTGTTCATTGAAGATATCCTGGTGTACTCTCGTAGGCAGGAGGAGCACACCCAGCTTTTATAGGGTTGTACTGTGACGGTTGAGGGAGGAGAAGCTTTATGCCAAGTTTTCCAAATATGAGTTTCGGCTCAGTTCAGTGGCGTTCTTAGGGAATGTGGTGTCCAGTGAGGGTATTTAGGTGGACCCGAAGAAGATAGAGGCGGTTCAGAGTTGGCCCAAACCGTCCTCAGCTACAGATATTTGGAGCTTTTTGGGTTTTCCTGGTTATTACCATCGGTTCGTGCAGGGTTTCTTGTCTATTTCATCATCCTTGACCAAACTGACCCAAAAGGGTTCTCCTTTAAAGTGGTCGGATGAGTTTGAGGCGAGCTTTCTGAAGCTCAAGACTGCCTTGACCATAGCCCCAATTCTAATTCTACCATCTGTTTCTGGTTCTTATACCATATATTTTGATGCTTCTTGGATCGACATTGGATCTGTTCTAATTCACGAGGATAGAGTAATTGCTTATGCTTCATGTCAGTTGAAGCCCCATGAGAAGAACTACCCGTTCATGATTTGAATTTGGCTTCCATTGTTCACGCACTGGAGATATGGAGGCACTATTTCTATGATGTGTCTTGTGAGGTATCTACTGATCACGGCAGCCTCCAACACTTGTTCAAACAGAATGATCTCAATTTAAGGCAATGGAGATGGTTGGAGTTGTTAAAGGACTATGATATTACCATTTTGTACAATCAAAGAAAGGCCAATGTGGTGGCCGATGTCTTGAGTAGAAAGGCAGTGTGTATGGTTAGTCTTGCATTTCTTTCTGTTGATAAGAGACCTCTTGCACTCGACATTCAAGCTTTGGCCAACGGGTTCGTGAGGTTAGATATTTTTGAGCCCAGTCCGGTCTTAGCTTGTATAATTTCTCGATCTTCATTTTTTGATCGCATCAAAGAGCGCTAGTATGATGATCCTCATTTTCTTGTCCTCAAGGACAGAGTCCAGCACAGTGATGCTAGATATGTGACTATCGGAGATGATGGCGTATTGAGGATGTAGGGCCGGATATGTGTGCCCAATGAAGATGGGCTACGAGATTTGACTCTTGAGCAGTCCCTCAACTTGTGGTATTCCATCCATCCGGGTGTTGCGATGATGTATCAGGATTTGAGACAGCACTACTAGTGGAGAAAGATAAAGCATGATATAGTTTGGTTTGTAGCTTGGTGTCTCAACTGTCAGAAGGTAAAATATGATTATCAGAGGCATGGTGGCTTGCTTCAGAGGTTAGAGATCCTGGAGTGGAAATGGGAGCAGATCACCATATATTTCTTAGTTAGGCTCCCACAGACTTCGAGCAAGTTCGATACTGTTTAGATGATTGTGGATCGGCTGACCAAGTTTGCGCACTTCATTCCTATTAGTCAAACTTATTCTTCATAGCAGTTGGCAGAGATTTGCATTAGAGAGATAGTTCGGTTTCAGGGGGTGCCAATTTCCATTATTTCAGATAGAGGCACGTAGTTTACATCAATAGTTTTGGAGAGACGTGCAGCGAGAGTTGGGAACTCAGGTTGAGTTGAGCACAGTATTTCACCCTCAGATGGATGGACAGTCTGAGTGCACTATTGAGATATTGGAGGACATGTTACACGCCTGTGTTATTTATTTTGGTGGTCATGGGACAGATTTCTGTGGTGGATTGGTTTGACCCAATTAAGGCTAGGCTTTTGGGTACTGTCATGACCCAAACCCCGATCCGGTCGTGATGGCGCCTCTCGTGAAGACAAGGCCAGCCAACCAACTCAAAGTACCTTTATAACAATAGTTAAACATAAATATACAGTTTCAAAGATAGATTAATAACATTATTTTGCGGAAAATACGACCCAAGCTCAACCCAAACCGGGATGTCACAAGTCATGAGCATCTAAAGGAGTCTAAATACATTTACAAGACCAGTAGTGTACAATATGGAATTTAAAAGTCAAAAGGGTAGAAAATACGGTGTCGCGGACGTTGGCGGTCACCTGGCTCAGCTATGGTAGCAAATCTTCAATCACTTCAAACCCACCACCGGGTAACAAATACCTGTATCTACACACGAGGTGCAGGGAGTAAAGTGAGTACTACCAACTCAGTGAGTAATAAGCATATATAATGTCTGAAGATATAAATCCACGAAATGCCACAATGTAAAGCTAAAATTATCAATTTAACACCATCATAGAGAAAATATCAACAAAACCACATCAGGTATATCAGGTAAATATATATGCATGAATTCAATGCAATGCATATGATGGTACATTCCAGTACCCACTGCAGCGTGCAGCCCGAGCCATCCATATTTATTTATCGTCGACGACGCTCACTGGGGGTGTGTACAGACTCCGGAGGGGCTCCTACAGCACAAGCGCAATATCTTGGTCAATCATTGTTACCTGACCGGTCAGCCATTGTTACCTGACCAATTTATATCACACAGTGCCATTGTTACCATTGTTTCAGGTCACTTTATAATCAGTCCAGAAAATAATACAATAAGCCCCTTGGGCATTTACAAAAATAGAAGTTTGTAGCCCGAAATACATTTAAAATGTCATTTGAGTTTTTAACACTTAGAATTTTGGCTGAGTATGCAAAACAGTATTTAAAACCTTGGACTGAAATTAAATGATATGCAATATCATGCTATGCAGCAATATCAATCCTCGAAGGATTTTACAAGTTGGCATAAGACCCCAAACATGGCATCAAGCCCAGTAATATCATCAATGCAATGTGCGTATCAGTCGCCAATATATTATAATTATCACTCGGGATGGACCAAGTCAAAATCCCCAACCACAAATGACCCCACACCTACCATGGGATGCGTGTCTCGCCTCAATATAGCATCACATTGTGATATATCGGGGTTTCAAACCCTCAAGTCATCATCTACACAAATTACTCACCTCTAACTGGCGAAATCTCTAGCTCGCGATGCCTTTGCTCCTCAAATCGGCCTCCACGCGCGTCAAATCTATCCAAATTCACAGCTAATATATTACAATAGGCTAAGGGAACATAACCTAATCGAAAATACTAAAAATCACAAAGTTGGCAAAATCCGAGCCCCGGGCCCACATCTCGAAATCCAGAAATTTTTACATCAATAAAATCCTTATCTCCCCACGAGTCCATACATATCAAATTTACAAGAATCGGAGTCCATCTGACCCCTCAAATCACCAATTTAAACTCTTTCAAATTTCAAGCCCTAACCTCAATTTTTTAACCTTAATTTCCTTGGATTTTCAGTGTTAATCCATGTTTTTACACCACAATAACATAATCTAAGGCCAAGAATCCTTGGCTGAAGAAAACTCTAGAAACCCTCTTCAAAATCGCCCAAACACCGCGTAAGTCCGAAGCCCCAAATGTTTCTTGCGAAATGAGATCGTTTTACACTTAAAACCCCATTTTTTGTACTACTGCGGCGCGTGGGGCGCCGCGGGGCATGGGGCGTCAGTGCAATATGTTTCTAGAAGTGAAATTTCGGACCATATTGGAATTTACACGGGCGCGGCTCGCCGGGCGCCGCAGGGGGCGCCACGGTAGTGCAATTTTCTGCGCTGCTTTGGTAATTTGGTCATAACTTTGCGTAGGAATGTCCGAATGACGAACGGTTTGTTGCGTTGGAAACTAGACTCAAAGGGATTTAATTTAATAGGCTTTTCTCACAACTTTTTATATAACGGAAGATATGGTCATCCAAAGTGAGATCTTGTGCGCACTCATTTATAACTTTCGTCTATTACGATATTTTCCAACTTCAAAAGTACCCAATAGCCATCCGAAATCATACCGAAGCCCCCAGGACCTCAATTAAACACGCCAACATATCCCATAACATTATTCAAACTTTTTCCAATCAACAAAACACCTCAAACAACATCAAAACCATCAATTTTCATCAATTCAAAGCTTAAGTTAAACTAAAACTTTCAAAATTCATATTCAATCAAGAACCCGACCTAAACACCTCCGAATCAACTGAAATTTTGCACACAAGTCCAAAATTACCTAACTAAGATATTGAAACTCTCGGAATTCCATTCCGACTCACAGATCAAAATTTCACCTATCAACCGGAAATCGCCAAAATCCTAACTTCGCCAAAATAGGCTAACTTCTTCACCGGACCTTCAAAATTACTTCCGATTGCGTTCCTAAGCCTTAAATCATCCCCTGAAGCTAACCAAATCATAGTAATTCAATTCCAATCCCTCTAATTCACAAGTCAACATCCGGTTGACTTTTCCAACTTAAGTCTTCTTAAAAGAGACTAAGTGTCTCATTTCTTAATAAAGTCACTCCAATTAAATTCTAACGCATCCAATACTGATAATGAAACATAAGGAAGCAGAGAATGGAAAGATCGGGGTAGTTACTCATGAGACGACGGTTGGGTCGTCACATTTTCCCCAACTTAAACAAACGTTCGTCCTCGAACGTGCCCAGACTTGTTCCAAAAGCCCAACAATTGCTGAATAACCTTACCATGTATAAATCCGGGGATGAACTCATGTCACCCTATCTCACATAGGTCTGATAATACAATACAGCTGAAATTTCATAGCCATTTAGACCATAAACCGTAGACCCACATTGCACTTTCTGAAATCATACCCAGAATTAACACGAACCAGATGTAATAACCCACAATCCAACACTCGGAACGATAGTCTCTATTTACAGCAGTTGCCCACAATACCAAATACCGATAGGAAACCTCTTGTTAGATAAAGTCTTATTCCAACACTTCCATATACTGTCAACGATAAATAAAATACACGATAAAACGTAACCATTTCTCAGATCAACCATTTATGAAGTCACTTCCTTTTTACTAATATCGCAACAGATTTCTGAGCCGAACCTCGATATTATCCTCCTAACAAGCCGAAATCGATTCTGTTTGTATTCATCACTGCCTCCAACGATCACCTCGAATCCAACACATCACTCTGGTGATATAACACCCAATACAGGTCTAAGCCACAACTTGCATAATATGCGCACCCATAAGAAACGGTTCGAACATACTCAAATCATGAAAATGACTCAACTGAGAGATTTGTACCTCAAATTCACTAGTACTGGCACAACACAAGGCTGAGATCCCGTCGCATACCATAGATATAGGACACACAAATTTGAACTACAAGGTCATGTTTCCACATAGTGTCGAGGCCTCCCTTTTTTCCCCCTTCTTTAAAAAAGAAAGAAATCGGGTTTACGACATTATGGACAAAACAAATCTTATTGTCTTTTGAGGAATCGGGTTATGGAATTTGAAGAGTCGCCACCTAATGATTATAGTGCATTAGGACACTTTAAAGAGAAGAAGCAATTTTGAAAGAAAACCAGAGTTCGGGTAAGGGCTTGAGATTATCTCGAGGGGATGGTGTTAGGCACCCCTCAAGATCCACTAGTATGGTTCCCGGCCATGCTTTAATTGTGACTTTAAAAGGAAGTGAGAGAAAACAAGTAAAACTTTGCACATAAGAATCATGAATAAGTTTTAAGTTTTGAAAAGGGTAAAGAAGACAGAAAGAGATAGTTTTTAGAGAAAAAGGAATTAATTTGAGGAACAGAATTATAGAAGACACTGCAAATGAAAGGAAAAGAAAGGGGGTCCTAGGTTTATACAAAATATGGATCACATCAATGCAATACCCAGCAATCACTCCTCAAAAGAGGGGTCGCACGAGATATTATCGCACCAGTCATCATATCCATATTCTACCCTTCCCACCTCGTTAAGGTATTTAAACGTGTGGATTGGTCACGAGTACTTATTGCGTGCTATTACCCGTCCCGTCCTATAGGTCCTAGAGGGTGTTTAGGACCGCTATTACTATAAGGTGAGGACTAGGTTGAACCCTTAGGTTTAAAGGTCAAAACACTAGGCGACATACAAAAAAAACAAATAGGACTTCTTGCAAGGGATCATATAAAGGCACGTAAAAGGCTCAAGTATCCCTCCACAGATAGAAATATAATTAGCACGTCTCAATCACATTTAAGATTTAAGGAAATGAGAGTTAAAAAAAACTGGAGTGTTCGAAAATATGTTAAGATAGGAGCTGAAGGGTTTAAACAGAATTTGCAGAAAGGAGTTGGACGCAACTTTCAGAACTTGGGAAAAAGGCAAGAGATACGTAACAGTTTAGAAATTGGAGAAAACATTTTAAACATACTCAAAAATATACGATAGGGCATAGCAGGCATGGTATTTTGTTATGAAAATAATTTCGGACAGAAGAGGTAGGAAAACGTTTAGCACAGATGTAAAACCATTCAGAAGTGTAAAGCTGAGAGCATATAAGTATATTAGTTTTGAACTATAGTTTTGGAAAATTACAGAAGACATAGTGTCCTGATGAGTTTTAGGAAAAACAGTAACACAATTCTGGAAAAAGTAACTAAATAGAAAGTATTTGCATAGATATGATTATTTAGAAAATAGGACAGAAGTTTAGTAAGAAAACCAAGAGGGTCTCAGAGAAAGGAAACAAATTCGGGTAGTCGAAAGGTGTCGAATGGTTAAAACACGATTGAGATGGTTAATCGATTTTATCCAGCCTAAGGCTTGCCTAGGCGCTGTTTAATCATAAAGAAAATGGACATGCATACTTGTTTTCAAGTTTTAAAAGAAGCTTGTTAACCAGACTTATGTCTGTTAAACGAAATTAGTGAGGTATTCAACAGTTGCATATACAGCCCTACATACATGTTATCGAATGCATACAAAGGTCCTAAAACATGGTATCTAACTGCAATGGCAGTCTTTTTAATTATTAACTGGTTGTGGTTAAATAGCGAGCTGATAGTAAAAGAGCTTAAAGACATGATCTTTAGTCATATGAGATGTATGCCCCTAGACATGGTTTCTACTGCACAAGTAGATAAGTAAAATCCTATAGACGTGTTTTCAACCCATTACTTAAAGCTAAACATGCATAATCCCACCCAATTTTACTATAAACCCCATTGTTCATTACAAGTTATTACGGACCAATGTGATTAAATTACAGTAATGAAGGGCAAAAATAAGAAGTTAATCTATATGGAGCCTTTAGCCAGGCCCAAATCTCCAATCCTCAATTCTTTCAAGTTTCACAGCTTTTACAAAGGTTTGGTTATGGCAAATCTCCCTAAGGGTCCATTGGTTATGAAAAACAGTTTTGAGAGAAAAGTAATCAATTGAGTTCAAAAACAGTTAATATGGGACCAGTTTTGAAAGTAAAGAGTCACACAGTACTCAGAGAACACAAACAGGGGCAGGGGGAAGGGAACAAATAACTCACAAGCAAGAACACTGAACATCAAAGAGAAGTACTTCAGAATAACCATACATGTTTCAAACAAAGGGGTAAGGGTCTTAACAACATTAAATTGACAGATTCACACATCAGTAAAAGGTTCAGGGTTACTTAATAACTAAAAGGGTCCTGAATACATGCTAATAGGGTACATGGGTGAGGGGGAATAAGGAGAAACATGCAGGAAACAAGCACAGGCATGCCAGACTATATTAATCAGCGCAAAGGCATGCTAATTGCAGTAAGAGCAACAAAACCATAAGTAGAAGCATGCAAGAAACAAAAGGAAGTGTGACACAAATAGAAACATATTTCTTTTGGGGCTGTAAATCAAATATGAGACATACCAGTTGAAGGTAAAGTAATGCAGGGTAGTGGTGAGTTATAGTATGCAAGATGGTGTGCAGAGAGAGCAGCAATATAGAGAAGCAGAAACAATATCAAAAGTGAGCAGCAATAGCAAAAGTGAGCAGCAATAGAAGTGAGCAGCAGTATAGAGAGCAATGGAAGTGAGCAGCAATATAATGGAACATTGAAATAGTCTAAAATTCAGCCTGAGCTTCAAATTGGTGGAGCAACTAGTAGTCACAAGAGAAGTGAGAGAGATTGTGTGAAACAAAGAGAGAGTACTGAATATTATTTTGTGTGAGAGAGATTTCAGAATAATTCTGGTCGTGTCTGCGTGTGAAAGGAAGAGTAGTACTTATAGTTTTGGAAAACAATAGAGAACAAGGTAGTTAGTATATAATTATAGAAACAGTACCAAATTAAATCAATCACATGTCTTAATTCCCTTAAATCAAGGACTCATGATTCGAATAGCAGTACAGATTATTAGGTAGGGAAAAGAATCAGTCAGATGACTGATTATACCATAGTAAGAGCAGTAAGCATGGGTCAAGTAATAAAGGCTAGGTACACAATGCTTAAAATAAGGAAAGTATATGCTTAATACTTAAAAAAGGTGTTTAAGTGCACAAATATGGTAAAAATATAAATCAACTCTGAAAATCAGTCAAAGAATCAAGGACAAGACCAAAATTAGAGGGAATCAGTACCAAGTGTAGAAAGCAACTCACAAGTAAGGAAACAATTTGAAAAATCAATGTAAGAACCCTTAAGGAAAACGCATACAAATCAGGGATTCAAAGAGATGCTCAGAATTAACAGACTATTCAGT
This sequence comes from Nicotiana glauca, assembly GCA_026770625.1. Lineage (NCBI taxonomy): Eukaryota > Viridiplantae > Streptophyta > Magnoliopsida > Solanales > Solanaceae > Nicotiana > Nicotiana glauca. The sequence continues at coordinate 11,574 of MU670006.1, read as the reverse complement.
AAAGAGAAGCATTTAAATTTATTTAAACACAATAGTCACAAAGCTAAGAAACCTAAGTAAGGAATCATATAAACAGTGGAGAGTCGGAACCCTAGCAAAGGTCTAAAGCATGGAACTCAGAAACAAACAGGTTTACAATATAATCAAACACATAATCATAGGAATAATCACATAACACTCAAAGAAACAGAAAGTGTAGTGATTTTTGAAGGGGTCGAAAACCGTAGTTTTGAAAAGAGGAACAAAAGCATTTACACTTGAGCCAATCGAAGATGTCGAGTGACAAATAGTGTAGAACACAAAGATTAAACTAGAAATCGTTTAAAAAGACATGGATTAAGAGATTTAGACAAAAAATAGGGTTTGCAATAAAATCTGTGAGATGAGAAACCTAGCCGTGAAACTTGCTAATAACGACATTTAAAGCATCATCGGACCAAAACCCACCGGAGAAAGGCCGGAGATAGCCAAGTGAGGTTTCCATGGACCGCCTTTCATGGTGGAAGCTTCTGGGGCTTCAAACCTTGGAGAGAAACAACGATATAAGGTCCCATGGCGACTAAAGGTCGAGAGAAATGTGGACGGAGTTGGCCGGAGAGGCGATGAAACCCATCGGAGAAGAAAGAGAGAACTAGAAGGTTCTAAAGAGAAGGGAGAGCGAACGTTAGAGAGAGACCGGTCTTTGAGAGAGTGAGGGGTCAGGGGGGGTAGGTTAGGATTTAATTATGGTAACCTAATCTGGGCCGTTGATCTTACTTGATCAACGCCTCAGATTAAATCAAAGGTGGACCGGGTATTTGAATGGGTATGGGTCGGGTTAGTTTAGGATGTGGGCCGTCTGATTGGGTTTAAAAAATTGGGTTAAAATTAGGCTGAATCGAGACACAATTTTGGCTAAGATTTAAATAAAATCTTGCCAACTTTTAAATGGCCAATTTACCCCTTTCCAATTAATTAAAAAAAGTTAAAAACGATTTAAAAACAAAATTAAAAACATTTAAATGATTAATAATATATAGACAATAATCTAAAAATATTAGGAATTCTTTTATGATTATAAAACGTGGTTAATTGAAAAATAGGCTATAATTGCAATTTGATGCCATTTAGCTTTAAAATATCAAAAAAATTTATAAAAAATATGCAAAAATTAACTTAATTATATTTGGTGTAAATATAAGGGTGGAAATAAATTATTCACCAAAAATGATAATTTTGGGAATAATTATTGTATTTTATACTGTTAAAATAGACAATAAATTGATTTTAGAAATCTTAGAAAATTGGGAAAAAATACAAAAACCTTTGGGCATGCTTATATATGCATACATATGCTATTTTGAAAGCATTTTGGGTATAAAAGTACATAGGGAAAAATTGGGTATCAACAGCTGCCCCTCTTTACCCGAGGAGGATAAAAGAGTTGTCGGGTAAAGATAAGATGGCCAATTTTGACCGAAAATGGCGATTGTAAAAGAATCTTGACAACGCTATGGCTTCTTAGCTGCCTACATATCCCTGATTTTACAAGAATCAGGCCATATGTAGTTCAGGAACCATTGACGGAATGTGTCGATGGAGATTCGAAAAGACAGACACGATGGTTAAGTTGAAGGGACATTTGGGATCAAATAGGTTGCGGGGAACCGGAGCGGGAGCGCTCCTGCTGAGACGACCGTTTGCTAGCCGATGTAACTGTAAATGAGCAACATAGTGTATATTTTGCATAGTTTAAACATGATGCAAGTTCCCGTTGGACCATGAATGTTGTCTTTGGACGGTTAGGATCATGTCCTCAGACTATGATGTCCTGGGCCATGAAGAGCATAAAAGTAAAGATTCGCAGGCCATGAAATGATGTTCTCGGGCTATGCAGATGGTGCCTCCGAACTATGATGCCTTTGAATAGGTTGGCGATCTTTCAGCCCATGAGAAGGTGGCAATCTTTCAGCCAAATAAATGCAAATGATGGCGATCTTTCAGCCAGAGCGAGAATTTAAATTGCAGGTGGCGATATTTTAGCCATTCGAAGAATAAAAAGTGGCGATATTTCAGCCATGCAGGAGATAATGCTTAGTCTCGGAAGGCATATAGGCAGCCTTATGCAGGATGGAGGTAGAGCTTAACCTCGAAAGGCAGAAAATAGCCTTATGCAATTCAGATGGAGACAAAACTTAGTGTCGAAAGACAGATAAGTAGCCTTATGCAGGATGGAGGTAGAGCTTAACCTCTGAAGGCAGAAAAGTAGCCTTATGCATGATGCAGATGGAGACAGAGCTTAGTCTCGAAAGGCATATAAGTAGCCTTATGCAGGATGGAGGTAGAGCTTAACCTCGGAAGGCAGAAAATAGCCTTATGCAGGATGGAGGTAGTGCTTAACCTCGGGAGGCAGAAATGTAGCCTTATGCAGTGCAGGTGGAGACAGAGCTTAGTCTCGAAAGGCAGATAGGTAGCCTTGTGCAGGATGGAGGTAGAGCTTACCCTCGGAAGGCAGAAAATAGCCTTATGCAGGATGGAGGTAGTGCTTAACCTCGGGAGGCAGAAATGTAGCCTTATGCAGTGCAGGTGGAGACAGAGCTTAGTCTCGAAAGGCAGATAGGTAGCCTTGTGCAGGATGGAGGTAGAGCTTACCCTCGGAAGGCAGAAAATAGCCTTATGCAGGATGGAGGTAGTGCTTAACCTCGGGAGGCAGAAATGTAGCCTTATGCAGTGCAGGTGGAGACAGAGCTTAGTCTCGAAAGGCAGATAGGTAGCCTTGTGCAGGATGGAGGTAGAGCTTACCCTCGGAAGGCAGAAAATAGCCTTATGCAGGATGGAGGTAGTGCTTAACCTCGGGAGGCAGAAATGTAGCCTTATGCAGTGCAGGTGGAGACAGAGCTTAGTCTCGAAAGGCAGATAGGTAGCCTTGTGCAGGATGGAGGTAGAGCTTACCCTCGGAAGGCAGAAAATAGCCTTATGCAGGATGGAGGTAGTGCTTAACCTCGGGAGGCAGAAATGTAGCCTTATGCAGTGCAGGTGGAGACAGAGCTTAGTCTCGAAAGGCAGATAGGTAGCCTTGTGCAGGATGGAGGTAGAGCTTACCCTCGGAAGGCAGAAAATAGCCTTATGCAGGATGGAGGTAGTGCTTAACCTCGGGAGGCAGAAATGTAGCCTTATGCAGTGCAGGTGGAGACAGAGCTTAGTCTCGAAAGGCAGATAGGTAGCCTTGTGCAGGATGGAGGTAGAGCTTACCCTCGGAAGGCAGAAAATAGCCTTATGCAGGATGGAGGTAGTGCTTAACCTCGGGAGGCAGAAATGTAGCCTTATGCAGTGCAGGTGGAGACAGAGCTTAGTCTCGAAAGGCAGATAGGTAGCCTTGTGCAGGATGGAGGTAGAGCTTACCCTCGGAAGGCAGAAAATAGCCTTATGCAGGATGGAGGTAGTGCTTAACCTCGGGAGGCAGAAATGTAGCCTTATGCAGTGCAGGTGGAGACAGAGCTTAGTCTCGAAAGGCAGATAGGTAGCCTTGTGCAGGATGGAGGTAGAGCTTACCCTCGGAAGGCAGAAAATAGCCTTATGCAGGATGGAGGTAGTGCTTAACCTCGGGAGGCAGAAATGTAGCCTTATGCAGTGCAGGTGGAGACAGAGCTTAGTCTCGAAAGGCAGATAGGTAGCCTTGTGCAGGATGGAGGTAGAGCTTACCCTCGGAAGGCAGAAAATAGCCTTATGCAGGATGGAGGTAGTGCTTAACCTCGGGAGGCAGAAATGTAGCCTTATGCAGTGCAGGTGGAGACAGAGCTTAGTCTCGAAAGGCAGATAGGTAGCCTTGTGCAGGATGGAGGTAGAGCTTACCCTCGGAAGGCAGAAAATAGCCTTATGCAGGATGGAGGTAGTGCTTAACCTCGGGAGGCAGAAATGTAGCCTTATGCAGTGCAGGTGGAGACAGAGCTTAGTCTCGAAAGGCAGATAGGTAGCCTTGTGCAGGATGGAGGTAGAGCTTACCCTCGGAAGGCAGAAAATAGCCTTATGCAGGATGGAGGTAGTGCTTAACCTCGGGAGGCAGAAATGTAGCCTTATGCAGTGCAGGTGGAGACAGAGCTTAGTCTCGAAAGGCAGATAAGTAGCCTTATGCAAGAATGCAAAAAATGTAAAGAGTGAATAGTAATTAAATTTTCTTAGCTAACAGCTGATTGTAATATCGTGGCTGCTGTGGATGTTAGGTGTAGATAGTAACTTTGCGAATGCGCGATTGTTCCTCAATCCTGAAGATCACGAGTGTGTGAATGTATTCAATAATTTGTGACTTGGGGTGCCTGCATTCAAAGAAAAATCGTGAGTTCTGTAGAGGGGAAAGGTTAGTTCGTATCCCCTGGCCCTTGACGTCACGTATCATTGGGGGTAGCGTTGCGAAACAACAGCGATGCGAATGATATTTATGCATGATTTAGTAAATATAATGTAAATAAAAATTTGAAAAACGGTTTTATTTTGGATGAACCAACATCCGCAATGTGGTTCAAGACTCGACAACCTCGCTTGTTCCGGAATTTTGAGGGTCCTCCTCAAAATTCTACCCCAGTTTACTGGGCTGGTGCTGCTGACGGTTGTGCTGAATAACTGAACGTGGATCGATTCCAGAATTTTGAGGGTCCTTTTCAAAATTCTGCCCCAGTTTACTGGGTCAGCGCTGATGAAGAGACTGATAAATTGACTTCGGAATTTTGAGGGTCCTCTTCAAAATTCCGCCCTAGTTCCAATATCGGGGAAAAATGGAATTTTTATTAAAATGTAACCGAACCCATAGGGCTGCCTACGTATCCCATCTTCAACGGGAATCAGGTCAGGCGTAGTTCAACTTACATCATGAAGAAAAACATGTGATCAAATGTAGTATCTCTTTATTGCGTCTGAGTTTATCGGCTTCGGCCAGACTTCTCCGTCCATTTCTGCAAGAATAAGGGCTCCTCCAGTTAGAACCCGGTGAACCATGTACGGACCCTACCAATATGGAGAGAATTTCCCTTTGGCTTCATCTTGATGTGGAAATATTTTCTTCAATACCAGCTGTCCCGGTGTAAGCTTCCTTGGTTTAACTCTTTTGTTGAAAGCTCTGGAGATTCTATTTTGATATAACTGACCGTGGCAAACTGCATTCATTCTCTCTCCGTCTATAAGGGCTAATTGCTCGTAGCGACTTTTTGCCCATTCTGGATCATCTAGCTCTGCTTCCTGTATGACCCCCAAGGAGGGGATTTCTACTTCGGCGGGAATGACCGCCTCTGTACCATAAACCAACATGTAGGGAGTGGCCCCAGTTGATGTGCGGACCGTGGTACGATAACCCAATAAGGCGAATCACACCTTCTTGTTCCATTGCTTGTGTCTTTCAAGCATCTTTCTCAGTATCTTCTTCATCCATCCATATCTGGTGGTACCCAGCAAAACAATCGACGAACGACTGCAGCTCATTTTTGGCGCAGTTGTCAATCAGTATGTGTATATTTGGCAAAGGGAAGTCGTCCTTAGGACTGGCCCGATTGAGATCCCGGTAGTCGACACAAACTCTAACTTTCCTGTCCTTTTTTGGTACTGGCACGATGTTGGCTAACCATGTCGGATACTCTACCACTCTGAGAACCCTGGCTTTGACTTGCTTGGTAACCTCTTCTTTAATTTTCAGACTCATGTCTGGCTTGAATTTTCTGAGCTTCTGTTTTACTGGCTGGTACGCCGGATCTGTCGGCAACTTGTGAGGCACAATGGATGTGCTGAGACTGGTCATAACGTCATAGGACCATGCAAAGATATCCTCATACTCTTTTAAGAACTCTGTGTACTCTTTCTTTTCTGGCGGTGACAAATGTACGCTGATACGTGTTTCTTTGACATTCTCTGCATCTCCCAGATTAACAACCTCAGTCTCGTCCAAATTGGACTTAGGCCTGTTCTCAAAATTCTCGACCTCCTTGACAACCTCTTCTGGTATTTCCTCCTCTTCTAAATCTATGTCCGTTTGTTGCATTGCCTCGTTGAAAGTCACGGTCGTTGGTTCATCATCAAGATATGTAATAGTAATGATGTGTAAAATAAAGCAAATGATAGAGAAAGTAATAAGAGCGAGATAAAAAATAAACTTGGTAAATGCTTTTGATTAAATTCATAATTATTCTAAACATCGGAGCTCTTTTATAAAGCAAAGACAATGCGGGAAAGTAAAATCGACTAAAAAGGTAAAGTGCGATGCATAGTGCGTCGTTTAGCCTTGCTACCCCGAAGCTCTCCGGGCACTGGTGGTCCTGACTGACCAATTGGTGAAGCGTTCTCATCGGTTCACAGCTTGAATAGAAGGGCCTTCTTTCCCCTCCTCCTCGAAGATAACACAACAATCCATATCATCCTCCAAAAACAGGTTCTTCATTGCTGTTAGTGCCTCGTCTTGCTCTAATCCATATATAACGTCGGCCGGCTGAAAAGTTTGCTCCAGCGGGGGTATGGGATGTTCCAACGGATAGTAGGGACTGCGCCATGGTGGTGACCAATGATTCAACTCCTCCTAGGTGTACTCATACCCAAGCCGAAGGTGGTTCCATGCTTCTTCAACTTAATAGGCTTGGTGATGCCCTGGAGATTTTTCCAAGTCCCTTTCCGGGCTCGTATCCGCTCCAATTCAGAATGCTCTCAATTTTGTTATCCCACCACTTTTCCTTGTCTATGGCGTTGACTCGCTCAATGTGGTGGTATGTTTCTCCACCTATTCTCCTTCTACCTCCGATCATCAGGATGGTTTGGCAGTTGTATATAGGGTTGCTACCGTTGCCATGGATGATCATTTCCTGATGATTCCATTCAAATTTTACAGCTTTAGGCAAAGTTGATGCCACAGCTCCAGCGGCGTGGATCTAAGGTCGTCCCAGCAACAAGTTGTAGGATGCTGGCACGTTTATGACTTGGAAGTCAATATCAAACCAAGTAGGTCCCATCTGTAGGCACAGGCTAATTTCTCCGATGGTGGATCTCTGAGATCCATCAAAATATTTAACACTAATAGCTCCCTCGTTGATCTCATGCAGTCCTTTTCCCAACGTCCTGAGAGTTACTAACAGACAGACGTTAAGGCTAGATTCCCCGTCGACTAAGATCCTGGTGATAAAATAATTCCCGCATTGCGCAGTGATGTGCAATGCCTTGTTGTGACTAAGCCCTTCTGGTGGTAACTCATCCTCGTGGAAGGTGATCTTGTGGCTTTCCAACACCTGCCCCACCATATTTGCCATTTCGCCTCCTGTTATGTTGCTGGGAACATAAGCTTCACTCAATATTTTCATTAAGGCATTTTTATGTGCCTCAGAGCTTTGCAGTAGAGCCAGAATAGAAATTTGTGCTGGTGTTTTGTTCAGCTGCTCAACGACTGAGTACTCTTTGGCCTGTATCTTCCTCCAAAGGTCATCGGGTCCAGTTTAGACAGTTCGTCTAGAGGCTTGCTTGCTGGACTCGGCCAAATGTTCTGGGGTGTATACCCTGCCTGTCATGGTCATGCCCTGCGCGGCGATTGCTTCTCCAGCATATTTTTTTCCTTTCCTTCTAGCCTCAGCTGTGTAGTCCCAAGGTAAGGCGTTCGACTTGAACGGGGCCACATCTGTCATGGAAACCGGAATTGGCGTTCGGGGAGGTAACACAGTGACTTCAAATGGTGCAGGTGCCTTTGGAATCCCGAACTCAACCTCAATCAGTTTTGGCGCCTTTGCAGGAGGTGCTTCAAACTGCTACAGACACATTTACCACATCGCCCTCAGAGGGCTGGATCTGAACAACAATGGGATTGAGGGTAACTGCTAGCTTCTTAGGCTCATCTCCTTCAGCTATCAGACCAATTGACCCCTTGGGGTCCTACTCATCCTCAATCTCGATCATATGGATGCTCCCACCCTTGTGATCATGCAGAGGGTTGTTGCGTACATTGGGAGCGGGCTCCTTTTCTATAATGACAGCGAGCGACACTCGTCGATGGTATGTCCTTTCATTCCGGAATGGTATGCGCAGGTTTTGTTTGGGTTGATCCATTGGGAAGGATTTTCTGGAGTTATGGCTGGGATAGGTGAAATGTAACCGGCTGCTTTGAGTTTTTCATATAATTGGTCAATTGGCTCGGCTATGGCGGTATATTGTCTGGGAGGTCTTCGGTCGAAATTAGGTCTGGGTCGAGGAAAATTTTGGCGAGCGGGTGGTGATGGGTAATGAGAAGGTTGGGAGTCGTATGCTTGGTACACAGGCGCAGGTTGGGAATATCTTGGTGAAGTGGGTTGATATGTTGGCGGTGGAGGTGATTGGTAGGCAGATGGTTGCATTTGGTACGTAGGTGAGGGTGCTTGGTAATTTATGGTAGGTTGGTATGTGAGTGGAGTTGAGGGATAGGTCCGGTATTTCATAGGGGAATTGTTCCTCTGTGCAGCCATTACGGAATTTACGTCCTTTTTCTTTGACGAGCCACCAGACTGTAAAGCCTTGTTGGTGGCTTGCAATGCCTCGAGGTTAGTAACCATACCATTTTTTATTCCTTCTTCGATCCTTTCTTCCAACTTAATGATGTCGGAGAACTTTTGACCCTCTACTAGCATTATCCTTTCGTAGTACTGCGGATCCTGAGCACAGACGAAGAACCTGTGCATCTATTCTTCCTCCAAGGCCGGTCTGACCTTAGCAGTTTCTGACCTCCAACGAGTAGCATACTCGCGAAAGGTCTCTGTGGGTTTCTTCTTTAGATTCTGGATATAGAACACATCTCGTGCATTTTCAGTGTTGAACCTAAATCGGTCCATAAAGTCAGACGCAATGTTCGCCCAACTTGTCCATTTCTTTGCATCCTGGCTGATGTACCATGATAAAGCATCGCCCTTCAAACTCCTAATGAACAGCTTCATGCGTATTTTCTCGTCCCTTCCAACTCCTACCAACTTATCACAATACATTCTTAGGTGGACCTTGGGATCACCTGTACCGTCGAACATCTCGAACTTGGGAGGTTTGTACCCCTCCGGGAGCTCAACATCTGGCTGAACACAAAGATCTTCATAGTTCAACCCTTCAACACCTTTGCTACCTTCGAAACCTTGGACCCGGCTAGTCAACTTCTTGAGTTCAGCGGCCAGATTCTGAATGAGGGAGCCCTTGTCATCTTATTCGGGTGCACTTGTGATTGGCTAAGTGTAGTGGGGTATAGTGTCCAAAAAGATAGGGTCTTTTGTGGTGTTTTGTGGTTCGGGAATGAGCAGTAGAGTGTTATTGCATGTGTTGCAGGCTTGGGCATGAGTGGGTTGTATTGGTGGTTGCGGGATATTTTGTGGAGGTGCAGGGTTCTAGTGTTAATATCAGGAGCGGTAGGAGTGATTGACAGGCTTGCCAGGTTCCGAACTTGGTCAAATTCCTCTCGAAATCTCAGCAACGTTTGCTCAAGATGAGCATCAGTATCCTTGGCAATTGCGGCATTCTGAGAAGTTTCCTCACGTTCCTTTCTAGAGCTTGCATCTCCCATTTTGCCTTTGTTCCTGTTTCTGGTAGGACTCGGAGGAGGAGTAGGTGGAGGACCCTTGGATCTTGTTGAGTATGCTGATGGTGCCAGAATTCATGAACTAACCTTTAAGGAGGGGAATACAAATAAAAGAAAAACAAAAAGGTAAAAAGTTAGTGCGGATTTCTAAAAAATAAAATTGCGGTATTTAAACACGTTGTGCAATAGTATAAGTCATTTCCTTATTTGGGTGCCTCATTGTGCCCGAGGTAGGCCTAGCGACAAATTAAATTTGGAGAACTTATAATGCTAAATGCCTCATTTTATTGATAAAACAAGACTAGTCTTAAAACAACTGGATGATAAAAGATGTCACTAATGGCCAGTGGACTTATTACATTATGAAAGCATAAAAGATCCTAACTACTTGGTCCTAGAAGGACCTCCCCCAGATTCGGTACTCTTGCCTCCCTCGTACAGCTGCATCAACTCGCGCAATCCTAACAGTAGATAGGCTCGAACCAGATGTCCGCCTGCACTTCCCTCGGCATTATGATAGCCTTTAATTCTTTTCAAGAACTTTCCTTCCAACTCCACTAGACCTCGCTCCAGATACCCCATCCGGTTGTTGGCGTTGACAGCCATATCCTTCCACTTATTGATCAGCTTCTCGTGGGCTTCCTATATTTCCTGATGTTCATNAATGTGATCATCTTCCAACCAACCCGTGTAGTGCGGTACACACCCGGCATGATACATGTCTGGTTCAATAGACTCCTTCCCTGAGACGAGCTTGCAGTGCCACATATGCTGAGCGTGACACCTGTGCGGGCTATCATCATCTTGAAAGTCATCCCTGATATGACTCATTATAATCATTCAAGGAGTCTCCCAAGGGATACCAGCTAAACCCCCTATTTCTTCTAGTAAAGGAGTCATTTCCAAATCCCCGAAGCAAAACACCGATCGATCACTATCCCAGAACAAAGTGGCAGCCTCTATGATTTTGTTGTTAGGCTGGATTTCCAGAAGTGAGGGCAAATTCCCTAAGTACTTGCGGACGAGGGTTTTATCACTGGCATGAAGATCTTCCCACCAACTTAGCAACCTTGGGTGAATGTTGGATACCATACCGAATTTGGGGACTTCGTGCCTCATTTTCTGCAAAACAAAGTGGTAGGCCCTTAACCCCACCAGACTCGACTATTTAAATCAATAATTAGCAAAAGGCATTCCATTCTCCAAATAAATGCACATAACGTGAAGGCGTCTGTATGGGTTTCGAGGAAACCCAATGGACTTCGGTTTAGGCTATCTTAAGGAGTCATTGTGTGGACACATAACTGACTCTGCTAGGGTTGACCATGATGCATGAACAGTTTAATGGAATAAGGTTTCTACTTTTTAAGTGCTAGACAAGGTACCCTTGAGCGGACAACTCAAGAGGTAAAGGCTCGGAACCGTCGACTACACCGTTGATCGACTGGTTTAACCGCAAATATACCTTTGCCACATTTAGGGGGTTATAATATTAGAAGGGTGCAACCACTCATTATAAGCGTTGCTATAGGCTTTGTTTTGGCACGAGTGGAATATAATGTTGAGGAATGCAATTACAATAATGAAGCAAATTGCATGTATTTTCACGTTCATAAATATTACAATAAATACTCGGAAATTACAACGGAATTGAAATGATAAGGCAGTAAAAGAAGAAATTAAAGGGAAAGAAAAACATGAAGAGCCAAGTTACTATTTTTGATGAAACAGTTAAAGACAGAAAGTAAATGCAATTAAGGAAGCAATAAAGTCATAAAAGCATGTAATGGTAGAAGCCTTAAAGAAATCCCTAGCAGAGTCGCCACGCTGTCGACGCCCCCATTTTTCCCCCTTCTTTAAAAAAAAAAAGAAATCGGGTTTACGATATTATGGACAAAACAACTCTAATTCCCTTTTGATGAATCAGGTTATGGAATTTGAAGAGTCGCCACCTAATGATTATAGTGCATTAGGAGACTTTAAAGAGAAGAAGCGATTTTGAAAGAAAACCAGAGTTCGGGTAAGGGCTTGAGATTATCTCGAGGGGAAGG
>MU670002.1:45406-58954 GCA_026770625.1 Nicotiana glauca | reverse complement strand
GGAAATCTGACAAGAATGATAAATGCAGCAGTGTAATAAGGCAAATCAACGAAACAATAATAACTACCAGGATAAAACAAAAACACAGGGTAAACACCACTAAATCTCAAATACTAATGAGGGTCTCCCAGGATACCGTCCTGTAGCCCTCTCCTCAATTGTCCAATGGATATCCCGGGATACCGTCCCGTAGTCCCAAAATAAAAGTGCAGGGGGATCTCCCGGGATACCGTCCCGTAGTCCCAAAATAAAAGTGCAGGGGGATCTCCCGGGATACCGTCCCGTAGTCCTAAAATAAAAGTGCTGGGGGATCTCCCGGGATACCGTCCCGTAGTCCTAAAATAAAAGTGCAATCACAGCCAGAAACAAACCAAGGGATAAATATAAAAAACGGAGTAGCAGATAGAACTAGCCTAGCATGCTTCACGTAGTACGATTAAACAACTTAGCAATTAGACAATTATATCAGGTAGACATGCTTTCCTAGTCTAACACAAGTAATAGGCTTCAAGTAATATAAAGCAAATAAGAGAGGAAGTTAAACGTTAACAACTTAAGTAAAACAGGATTTTCATCGATCGGCTCAAGTACAACTTCATATTCGGTGATTACAAGGATCTAAAAGCCTAAAGGATCAATTTACCACAAATAAATCCGAACACACACTCGTCACCTCGCGTGCAAGGAATATAATCAACATAGAAGACTCAAATCCTAAGGGGAAGTCCCCCACACAAGGTTAGGCAAGATACTTACCTCGAACCGGCTAACATCAACTAGCAAACACGTTCTTGCCACGAGTTCTCGACTCCAAATGGCCCAAATCTAGTCAATTAAATCACACATTGTAAATAATATTGCAAACAACTGATTCCACTATAAAATTTAGAGCTACGGCGTGAAAATAGGTAAAATGACCAAAATGCCCCTCCATCCAACGCCCACTTTTCGCTCCTGCGGTTACCAAGCCGCTTCTGCGGCTCCGCTTCTGCGGTTCCCAAGCCGCAGAAGCGGAAATACCAGAAGGCCTGCTGCAATTTTCTTCTAACTTCAAAATTTACCCGTTAGCATCCGAAACACACCCGAGGCCCCCGGGACCTCAACCAATCACACATACAAGTCATATAGCCTAACACGGACTCGCTCGAAGTCCCAAATCACATAACACAACATCGAAACGACGAATCAAAATCAAAAATCAAGCTTATGAACTTCCAAGTCTTCAAATAACGAATCTCATGCGAAAACCTATCAATTCAACTCGGAATGACGCCAAATTTTGCAGACAAGTCCAAAATGACATAACGGAGCCGTTCCAACTCTCAGAATCACATTCCAACCCTGATATCCCAAAAGTCAACTATGGGTCAAACTTCTTCATTTTCCAACTTTAACTTTCGCCGAAATGCCTCAACTTACTCTACGGACCTCCAATTCTGAATCCGGGCGCGCACCTAAGTCCAAAATCACCATACGAAGCTGTTGAGATCATCCACGGCCCATTTCGGGGTCGTTTACCCAAAAGTCCAATTCCGGTCAACTTTTCACCGTTCTAACTTCCAAAATAAGGTTTCTTCTCTACATTTGACTCTAAACCATCTGAAAGCCGAATTCCACCATGCACGCAAGTCGATACTCATATTCTGAAGCTGTTCCAGACCTTATGCCACCAAACGGGGCTTGATTTCTCAAAACGATCGGTCGGTTCGTTACACACAAAAGTGGGACCGCACCTGCGGAATGAGAAACGCAGAAGCGAATTTTGGTCAGGGGCTCGTGGACCGCAGATGCGGTCAATGTTCCGCAGAAGCGGAACCGCACCTGCGGAAGGAGATGCGCAGAAGCAAAAAAGAGAGGCCTGGGAAAGACCGCATATGCGGTACTTGGGCCGCACCTGCGGAATCGCAGAAGCGGTAGAGGAGCCGCAGGTGCGGAAACAGCTGGGGGCAGAGAAATGTGTTAAATTCGGGAATTTGCCATTCTTCTCCCATTTTTCACTTGGCATGGGCGTTTGTGGGGAGCTTCAAGAGGGGATTTTCGTCATCAACGTCAAGGTAAGTCATTCCCTAACTATTTTGAGTTAAATACATCAACTATGTATGAATTTGAGCATGAAATTTGTAGAAAACTTGGGGTTTTGGGGAAAATCTAGAAAATTAGTATTTTTGGAATTTGACCACGATTTTGGGAATGAAATTAACAGAAAATCATATATTTGAGTTCGTTAGTTTATGGGTAAACTTTATCTTCGGATAAATTTCGGATTCCGAGCACGTGGGCTCGAGGGCATTTTTATCAACTTTTCGATCGGGGTTAGGAATTGTTATAAATTGGATTATAATGAGTAACTTAGGATATATTAATGGATTTATAAATCCATAATTATTGGCTAGTTTTGGAGCGTTGTGCATCGATTCGAGTCTTCGAAAGGGCGTGGAATGCCGGTTATGGATCTTCGGAGCGAGGTAAGTCTCCTTTCTAACCTTGTAAGAGGGAATTGTCCCCATAGGTGAAATAATTGATTATGTGCCCCTATTTGTGGGGGCTACATATGTACGTGGTGATGAGAGTCCGTGCGTAGCTACTATTATGCTATTGATCGGGTAGTTAGAACCCAAAATCATGCTATACTTGGATTATTTACGAACTTATTAATAGCTTGAATTGCTTAAATCACATCGTATTAGTAAACGAATTTCTAAACAGATAAAACTTCATTTTTCTTAAATGGTTAAAGAGGATTTATTTTCATTGGATAATTAATCCGTGTGGACTTCGCGATTGACTGTCTGTGTATTTATTTATGGAACGGGCCGAACGCCTCGGCAGATTAAATAGATGCATCTATAGGCGCGCCGTCGGCCCTCGGCAAGTGCACAGTTTATATTTTTGTTGGAGCGGGCCGTCGACCTCGGCATAATATGCGCATGCTTGCATTACTTATCTTGAAACTTATTGAAGTTGATATTGCCTTTTTATGTCCGCTATAAACCAATAAAGATAACGAAAAGTAAAATTTTGGAATTTCCTTATTATTTGAGAAGGTGTTACCTGTTTTCTTGCTCTATGAGTTATAATTGCTAGATAAATCCATGTTATCCTCACATCTTCACCATATTATTATTGGACCACTAGTAAGTGTCGAAGTTGATCATCTCGTCTCTACTTCTTCGAGATTAGACGGGATACTCATTGAGTACACGTTGTTTTCGTACTCATACTACACTTCTGTGCATTTTTGTTGCACAGGTATATGTAACTCTAATGGCCTACTGGGCGTGGCAGCATGGGTATACAGAGACTTAGGTGAGCTGCACTTCTCGAGGCGGCCCGCAATCAGCAGAGTCTCTTCAGTTATCTGTATTTATTTTCTGTTCAATATTATGTTCCGGACAGTTATCGTACTTTATTTGATTTTTCTTAAAAATTGCTCATGCACTTGTGACACCGAGTTCTGGGAGGTATTTGGGTTTATTCAGAAATTTTAAAAATTTATTTAAATATTTCATTATTCATTCGGAGGAATATATTTAGTATTGTTTTAATCGTATAAAAGAAGTATTTTCAAAATTTTTAAAACAAGAATTTAACTAAGTATTTCAGTTGGCTTGCCTGACAGCGGTGTCTGACGCTATCATGACCCTTAGTGGATTTTGGGTCGTGATACTTGGTTAGGTGCATTTACCCAAACCCAACCCGTTAAAACATACCCAAATTACTAACCCAAACCTAACCATAGCCCTCTAGTCGTCTCCCCCAAATCAGCAACCCTATATCCTCCATTAAATTCAACTTCTCCATTATTATTTTGAAATTGTAGCGCATCATTTTACATCTCCCCCAAAGTAACTTTTTCTTGTTAAAGAGTTCAAAATGTCCGCTGGGTCAAGCGGCTCAATTGACTCAAAGAGGAAGTGTCATTGTGGATTTGTAGCTCATCATTTTACGACGACGATTCCTATGAATTGTGGGAGATGTTTTTACAAGTGTCCATTGCCTGAAGTAAGTATAATTTACATAATGCAATTCATAATTTTATGGTGTAATGTTTTATTTTTATCGGAACATAATTGGTGATTTTATTGTATAATTTGGGGGACCGGAATAGAAAAGAACAAAAACATAAAAGGATGGAACTAGAGAATAAATAATGGGTTCTGACTAAATAAAAATAAGTAATCCCACATGCATAGCAATCCCCACATGAACAAAATTTACACCCACCCTATTAAACCCCACCCACCAAAGTAAATAAGTTTTTGGATCTACTAACCTTGATAATTACATCAATCTTTCAACAAAATCAAAATTTGAAGCCACCTTCGACAATAGCCTTGCTTCTGTTCGAAAATCTAGTAAGACTAAAGAGGGATTTTTGAGAAAGGGGATCTTTGATGAAATAGACGACTGGAGAGTGAAGTAGATTTGGTATGAAGGGTTAGGTTGGGTTAATAATATGGGTTTGTTTTTATCGGGTTGGGTTTGGGTAAATACACCTAACCAAGATTGAAATTATGTAGGGCACGGGTAAAGTCAGACCAATAATGACAGGACACATGGAAATGTGGGTCTATTCACTAATTATAAATATTTTAAAAAAAATTCAGTCGTTAGTCAATGACATAGATGGGCCAAATGTGTAACGGTTGTGGCATGAAAATAACGAGCTTTTAACGAATAATATCGATAGGACATTTCTATAAGTTGAGTGATATTTTTAGGCCTTTTCAGTTGATTTTATACAACTTAAACTCAAGAAAACTACATTTCTAATCTTTTTCCCAAAAATCCATGTGTAAGAATGTTAATACGATGTCGTCTCGTCATCACACAGGGTAACACGGTGTGTACAAAACTGAAAGCCCAACATCTAACTACCGAAAGTAGGAGCAATACGGCGTCGTGCTGTTAGTTGTTACTATCAACCCTTTAAAGTTTCTGTTCATATCCAAGGGAGAATTAAAACAGTTCAAAATCTCTCTAACGGAAAAATGGGAGACAAAAAGACGAACCATGAGATAGTGGAAACGCCAGAAGATTTTAGCTGCTGAGTCAACACCACAGCCACCTCCTCCGCTGGGAGACGGCGGCGGTGGAGGAGGATGGGGCGGTGGCTGGGGATTCTCTGCGTTTTCTTATCTTACGGACCTTCAGAAGGCTGCTACTGTTGCTGCTGAAGAGATATCCCGCAATGTACTTCTCATTGTTTTTTGCATAAATAAATGTAGCTCATTATCTATCTTGTAGTATCATTTTTTCAAAATATAATCTAAGAAAAATGCAGCGTCGAATCAAATGTAATAGTAAGTTCGTTTTGTACATTTTGCCTTTTCTAAAGAAATTTGGTTAGTAAACTAGGTATAAGTTATCCCGGTGTTAATTTTAACACTGGGATAACTTATACCTTATAAAAGGTAGAGTAATTAACACCGGTATAACTTATACTTCTTCTTAGAAATTATGCAATTGTCCTTCTTAATACAACATACCAAACAAAGAATAAACAACAATACCAGCATAACTAATCCCAGCATAACTTATCCCAATATAACTTATACCGGTATAAATCATATTCCAACCAAACGACCCCTTAGTATTGGAGTGGATGTAAATGATTCGCGTAGCTGACCTCGACTAGTTTGTGACTGAGGCGTAGTTGATTGGTTGACTCATTGATGATTGGAAGCCGATAATGTCGCTCACCTTGTGTGAATAAACTTTGACTGACAGTTATTTTTAATTTCTGGCAAAGCAAGTATTTAACTGATCTAATATCTGACTTAGGGATTTTATGTGTCTCTCCTTTTGAAAGTGGTGTGGTTAATACTCCGTTTGTAACGCATGCTACTCTTCTTTGCTTGTTAATAAAATCCATGAGCATGATTTTCTCTTCTATAGGAATGAAATAGGCTTGAATAGAGTAGAATGGATATAGACTATTCATGTAACAGACCATAACTAATTTGGAATTGACACTTAGTCGATAGTTGATTGATCGATAAGTTATGCAACTTATGGACGTTTCATATTGCTCTTTGCTTAAATGTGTGTTACTTGCACTTTGTCATCTTTTGGTGTCGCATGTCTAGATTTTCAGTTTTCCCTAGCTACACACTGCAATGACAAAGTCTTCTTTGTCGTAAGTGCAATATTTTAATTGCTACTATGACATCCTTCACCTATGTATGTCAGTAATATAATAACGTCGATATTAGGAATAGTTTGGTAAGCCATGTAGAAACTTGAGGAGAACAATTATAATGGGATTTTGGTGGACCTCTGGTAACCTATTAAGTTATGCTAGCCCAGCGGCTGATGCCTTCCTTTAGGCAAGATGACCATTGTTTCAGATCTTCATTAGCAATGAAACAGTAGTATCGAGAGGAAACTTGTTCCAGGGTTAGGTGGTTTTCCATGAAGGCAAATATCCCTTGAACTGATTAAATCTATACTACGTGTTTTTGTTATATCATCAAAACCACTATCAAATGCTCGGTAAATAAAGATGATAGGTGCCTTATATTCAGATTTTGTTTGGCTGTCATATGTTAGCTAGTTCTAGTGTTTGAAAGAGGCTCATCTGAATGCTGGTGCTTGATTACAGTACTGCAGCTTGAATTCTCTTTTAAGGACCTATGACTAGATTGCATTCATTGGGGATGCCATCTAAATTGAGTTATTTTTCCTTTCCCACCTTCTATTTTTTATAGGATCTAGAGTTTGTTAATACAGCGTTGTTCAATAAAATGAGTTGAGACCTTCTGACTGAAGTAAGGGTCTCAAAATTCAAGCCCCATCTACATTTGCCTGTTATTATCCTTCTTGATCTTGATTATCTGTCGCACAAGCTTGGGTTACTTGTTCTTTCAACATTATGGAAGGAAAATACTCTTAGACAGATGGTCTTAAATTCCCAGGTGGCTCTATTGGTAGACTCTGAAGCCTCAGAAAAGGACGATTCTGAAATATCTACTGGTGAAGTGGAAACTGGAGACGAGAGTGACAAGAGACGCAAGACTGCTCTAGAAAAATTAGAGAAAGCTAGTGAAGATTCATTACTTGGCCAGGCAAGTGATATTAAACAGATGTTAGATGTTAGTTCAATTGATACACATTGAGATGTATTTCTGTTGCAAGTTTTTATAAGCATGTGAGGCCCTCCCATCCCCTTTTTCTACCATTTATGGAGAATTATCTTAATTGTAGAGGTAAATTTGTTTTATTTGTTTGATATGGCCATGCTTTTAACCATGCTAGAGTAATTTACAGGGTTTGAAAGTTATTGACCATTCAGTCGAGAATTTTGCTTCAGGAGCTTGGCAAGCATTAGGAAACGCAATCAAAGGAGGTTCAGATTTAGTCCACAAGTATATCTACCAGTATCTGAAGTGTCAAATAATTGTGTCATTCTTCAGTCCGCACTTCAGAAAGTTTTACAAAGCTAGACAGGAGCAGCTTTTTAAACTGGGTTTAAGTAGTTATTCCTGCATCATGGGGTGTTTAAGAAACAACTCTGTACCAATTGATTTTATGGAGGTTTCTGATGATTGGGGATTAAAATTTAATTTAAATGTTCCGATGTGCTATTGGATAGCGGTAGCATGGTGTAACATCATAAAATATGACACATGACTTAATGATTTGCCCCCATGCACGCACATATAAATAAGATTATCTATACACAAACACATAGTCGCACGTATTTATGGACTTAGAAAAGCAGTCACAAATTACATCAAGGAAAGATGAAAATGAAGAACCTTTCCAGTGAGCAAGAGAACTGGTTTCCCTGCAGCCGTGTTTAGTTTTGATTCATTTCCTGGGCGTTCCATCATGTGGCACAGCTCAATTTGCTAAGCCAATGATATTTTGTATTATAATTTCAGGCTTGAGAATTCAGCTGTAGATATTGTAGAATCAATTCAGCATGGTGGTTTACCTGCCAAAACCGGTTCCGTTGGACCATCCATACTAGAGGTTGTCTCAAGATTTGATTTTTTTCCCCATGTCTTCAGCTCTGTTATTTGTATTTGAACCTTTCTGCAGACTGGAAAAACTTTCACTGCTAAAGGAATGGAAGTGATTGAGCTGCTGGGGAGAGAAACTATGGATCTTCTGATAGCAGAAACTGGTATTAATGTTGACAAGATCTCCAAAGATGCTGAAGGGAAAATAGATGAAGATCAGTATTTTGAGGAAGTCACATTTGATCGATGCTTTTATATTTATGGTGGTCCCGAGCATTTGGAGGTCTCTTCCTACTAATACTAGTGGTTTTCTTTACATTTTGACGTCCCTTATCTATTTATTCATTTGAAAAACATAAGTCTGATCATATGATTTGCTCACAGGAGCTGGTGGCATTGTCCAACCATTATGTGATGCTGTTCAACCGAAAAAAAGCAAAACTTCCATCTGATCAAAGGTCTTCGTACGATGGAAAGCTTAAAGAGGTTCAGCAGATTTTTGACTTGAGTTCTGAAGTAGATGGAAGTGATTTAGAGTCGGACAAAGGGAAGAAAGTTGAGACTGGAACCTGGGATAGCACGGATGAGGTGAAGAATTTGCATGATTCTAGTGTGAGCAAAGCTGCAGAATTGGCAGCAGGGTAACATCAAGTTCTGTTATGCTCTATCTGCTTTCTTTTCTCTTCTATTTTCCTTGTTTGTGGCGGGGGTATCAGTGGTTCTAAGGGGCCACAAAGAGTTCCCTTGATTGTTCAACATTTTGTGAAGTAAATTTTATTTGTGTGAGGAGCCAAGCACTAAGTCACTGCTGCACACTACAAAATTAATCCCCAAACAAAGAAGTGACCTGAGTTCCCTATTACAGCAGCAAAACCGACTGCAGTTTATGGAACAGGTCACAAGTGCAGTGTACTAATGAATTCTACCATGCTTCGTTCATTATAGACATTTGTTAAATTGCACCAGTGAGGCAAAAGACTTAAACATCTATAACTTTAAAATATGTACCGGTGTAGTTGGGAGTTGAGGGCTAGCTCACTTGGTGAGCTCCCTGCCTTCCACAATTGAAGTGTAGGGTTCAAACTCCGTCAGTAGTATAGCATCCCCTTCCCCATTCCCCCTTTTCTTAAAAATGTACTGGTGTAGTTTAGCCCTTTAAAAATCTCTGCTTTCCTTATTTCCAAATCATCCAACAGATAGCAAACTAGAACTGTTCCCTATTTGCCTCAGTTTTTTTCCTGCACCAGCAGCCCATCTAGCTCCAAAACAAGCCTTCCTGTCCTTGGCATCACCCATTTCTTTCCAAACAAGCTCAGCACCAGAATCCATAAGACCATAATTGCCCAACCACTCCCTTGGTTGCTCAAACTTTTGATCAGTGCACCTCTTTTTAAGAGGGTCATAGTCTTCTGACTTTACCTCTTATTAATGTGTTGATCAGCTATTAGAGGCCATTAATGTGTTGATCGACTATTCCAGTTTGTGCCCCTTTTATGATATTTGGGCAAAAATGAAGAGATAAATTACACTCACTATTGGGACATTGGCAATTTCAGTTCAATTGGAATTTTTTTCTGGTCTTAAGCCTTAAGGCTGGTACTATAACTAGCATGAAGCTAAATTCCGTTTTGGATATTACTTCTTCCACGTTCCACCAAAGTAAGAATGTAGATATTAAGCACTTCTCAAGTTCTTAGGAAGATCTGAAATTAGAATAATAACCTTAAATTCCATATGGAACCTTTAATTTTGCCTGCTCCGCAAGTATTTAAAGGGCATATTATACAGTTACCAATTAAATAGGAGCTCATTTTAATGAATTTTTTTTTAACATTATTAATGTAGTGAGGCCTTTTAACTGAATGGAGCTATATACATGTCAGAGATCTTTTGAAAAATGTGTTTGACTTATATTTAGGAGTGTCAAATGGGCGGTTAGGCTGATTTTGGGCGAGTCAAAATGAGATGAGTCAATGAATGACCCACCCAAAATTTACTTGGGCTGAGATGGGCTGGTCAAGATGGGCTAAAATTTGGGTCACAACCCAACCCGTCCAACTCGTATCAAGCAATTAATGTGTGTTGTTTTCTTATGAATTGTTTAATTATCAAATTTGTTATGGGCATATATAACATATCAAACAAAAAAGAATTAGTTAAAGATATTAGCAACATTACTCATGAATCAATTTGGGCTAAAATAAGCTCAACTTTAGATGGGTTGGGTCAAGATGGACTGAATGCAACAAATGGGCGGGTCAATGACCGGCCCAACTTTGAGCGGGTTGGGAGGGTTAAATGGGTTTGGGCTCAAATTGACACCCCTACTTACATTCATATAATGATGATTTGTGTATGATGTTTTTAATTATACTTCTTGTATACAGGGATTCCCCAACATTAATAAAATTGCTTGCCTTATTTAAAAGAAAGAAAAAGCAAGCTTGGTTATGCCCGTCAGCCAGATGAAGGATAACACTAGTGAACTTTTGTAGTTTTGATGAAATGAATGAAAGGAGGAGTAATCTGATGGAAAAATTGGATAGCTTTTTGAATCCGAACGCTGAGTTGCATAATAATGAATGACGGGTTACCTGAAAATTGTGCAACTAGTTCTAATAACTTGGTTAGTGGTATTGATGTCTTGTTTAAATTCATTGCAGATTTGTAAATGTTTTGGCTGGACTAGCTCCCAATGACATGATTCAAAGGACAAATGGGAGACTGGATACCCTTCATTCAGAGGGTGTTCATGTATGCATACACATTCAGTTTGTCTGCAATTTTCTTATGAAAATGGTATCCCCTTTTTAGCATGGGTCTATTTGACTTGTAATTGATTGTCTTTACCAAAACAGAGGCTTTCAGAACTCTGCTGTTTTGCTGTGACTCAACTTCTGATGCTTGGGAAGTCGATCATTTCCAATGCAAATAAAGTTGCGGACCAAGATGTCAAGGAGGAAACTTGGAAAATTGATTGGCCTGAGGATTCTATTGAAAGAGCAAATGTTATCCGAGCAAAGGCACAGTCAATGGCCAGATGTGTTGAAGCAGTTTCTTCCAGTTGTGTTATAGGTAAATTTGCGTCAAGTATGTCGTTCTGCAGTTTGCGAAATAAATTGGCAGTGTAGTAGTGGATGGTTGACATTCTCTCTAAAACTGATCGATTGATTTATTTCAATTGTGTGATGTCTGGTTATGCTAAACTCCAAAATACAAGTCTGAATAATGCTTGTAATAATAAGGTTACCATGTTTGGGGAAAGCATGTGGTTTGCCCCTATTATAACATAAGTACTAGTGTTTTCTTGCCTCTGCTTTGAAGAAGGCTTTTAAAAGAACAAAGAGGCATCTCATTTCTGTTGTCATGGAAAAGGTTTGCCTATCGATCTCTCGGGTGTAAATAAGTAAGATGATGCATGATGAACTTCATGTTTATGCTTTTGCAGGCATATCAGATGTGGCTGAAGCATACTTAGCTGCAACCAAAGGTGCTTCTTCTGGTTCACAAGTTTCTCAGAAATCCATCCAGGAGAAAGCCAATATGTATTCCGAGAATCTTCATGCAGATCATAGCAAGATTCAGGATGGGCTTCAGTACTTAACCTATGTGGTCGTCTCAACCTCAATGCCTCCTGCTTGAATTTCTTGATGCAAATTTGCAGCTTGTTTTTAGTTTCTTATTTTTTTCCCCCACGGTGTAAATAAACTTGTGTTATGTTAGTTTACTCAACACCACACGCTCTTCGAATTGTGAGGAAAAGTCGACTAAATCGTTGATATGGTGAACATGTATGATGTGACCATATACTCTTAGCGCAGTCCATCTTTCCTACTGTTTTATTTTTCTCCTGAAGGGAAGAAATGTGTCTATTGTTAATTGAATATTTTACATGTTAGTATTCGGCATATGAATCTGCTACTTTTACTTTTCAAGTTATTCTCATTTTCATCTAGTCCATATCCTTTTTCCATTTGATTGTTGTAGACGTAGCTTGGAATAATATAGCTCCTAAATAAGTCCAATTTCTTCCATTTATACTAGTAATAATTAGCAAAAGGAGTGCTTAAAGGGAACTCAGGCGAAAAAACAGGCCTAAACTTACCATAATAAAAATGGTACTCTCTTTTCATAGACAATGTACAAAATAGTCCTTATCTTTGACTTAGTGCAATATCAAAGAAACAACATCCAATTAAACAATCTTGTAGTCAAGGTGATAAAGTAAAAGATGATATAACTGCTTTGCTTGTCAAATCTTCTTAAGCTTGAAAGTGAATATAATTCATTATTATGTCCACACTAGTCAAAAGAAGAAGAGAAATGATGGAGAAGATGAAAGTTTTGATCCTATGCTTTGTTCTGCTCTTCTCTATCCAATTTGGCTATGCAGAAAGGATGGAGAAGGAATCGCGTAAACTTAACAAACACTTTGTGCTAGTTCATGGTTCATGTCATGGAGCTTGGTCTTGGTACAAGTTAATAGCCTTAATAAGATCTTCAGGACACAATGTAACAGCTATTGACTTAGCTGCTTCTGGGATTAATCCTGAGCAGCCACTTGATATTCCATCTGTTTCTCAGTACTTTAATCCACTGATGTATTTCATGGCTTCTCTTCCTCCAAATAATAAGGTAGTCCTTGTTGGTCATAGTCTTGGTGGATTGGCTATTTCGCGAGCCATGGAAACATTTCCAAAGAAGATCTCTGCTGCTGTTTTTGTCACTGCTGCTATGCCTGGTCCAACTCTCAACATTTCTACACTCATCATAGAGGTAAAGCTTTTGCTGTTTTGGATTGACGACACAGGTTATTTATATGACAGTATATGTTTTAGTTGAAACTGTTTGGAATTCTCTGGCTTAAGTTTAGGTCTTTGCTTTTCTTTTTTGAAATCCCAATTTTGTTTGGTAGTCTTTTGGATAATATTTTGTTGACATTGAAAAATAGTTCTTGGAAGCTGCAGTTCTGTTTAGAGGTAACTGGTGAGTTTCCCTTGGAAAGAAAACTGAAACTTTGTGAGTGGAAAACCAATATAGTCACTTTGAATACTCTTCAAATAAGTATTTCAATATTTTACTAGTATTCATGTGACATCCTAGGCAAATTCCACATTGACAAAATACGGGAAAGATGTTGGGTATATAAGAAAACAAGCCTTAGACTCTAGTGGCGTGTTTTAAAGCCGTGAGGCCTCCTAAAGCGAACAGTAGCACTAGAGAGCTGGGTTGTTACATATGGTATCAGATCCACTCCACGTGCAACCTTAAACAATGGTATGGCAAACCTCAGCGAGGATGCTGAGTCCCAAAAAGGGGGAGGGGGTATATATGACGCCCTAGGCGAATCACACATAGACAAAATACAGAAGAAATGTTGGGTATATAAGTAAACAAGCCTTAGACCTTACTGACACATTTTAAAGCGTGCGGGCCTAGACCCAAAGTGGACAGTATGCTAGACTGTTACAATTTGCAAAGACCAATGGCCAAACTTCAACTTGCAAATAATGACACTAGTATAGGTGAGCCCTTACATCCCTTAGGTATACTCCAGTCTCTAGCTTCTTGACAATTAGAA
>MU670002.1:8439-19973 GCA_026770625.1 Nicotiana glauca | reverse complement strand
AAAAAAAAACCCCAACCCCAACCAACCAACAAGCAAAACAAAAACGATCTTTTTCACGTCTTTTGGGATCTTCCAAAGGCCAGATTTAGCTAAAGTTTGTTTGTTTTCCTTAATCACGTAGGGTCTCAATCGGAGTGAAGCGCTCCTACTAATTTTTTTTTTTATATTCGGATTAAAGGAAGGACAGTCATATCTCCACTGTATCACATGCTCTAGTGGTTGGGGGAATATTTCTTGTAATTATATATAACGAGAAAAGTCTGTTTACAATACTAAAAGAAATAATACGCAGAGATTTGATAAAATAGCTTGTAGAAAAGTCGTCCAAAATTGTAGGAAATTAAAAGATTACTTAAGTAAACATCAGCTAGATTCGTGTTTCCCTTCTTTAAGGGAATAGGTAATCTCCAATCCACAAATTTAAGGTCCAAAAAAAAAAAGTGTACAATTTAAAAGAGGAAAATGATTGGAATAAAATGGTACACGTTAGGCTCTATAGTTTTGCATTATGTTGATAATAATTTATTTGTGCAATATTTTACTCCATATATGAGCAAATATGGTACACGTTAGGCTTTATAGGTTGCATTTTAATCAGAGGGGGGCGGGTATAAAATATAAATTCGATTTCTTCATTTTTTATACGGAGAAGGTCCAAATATGCCCGTGAACTATGTTAAATAGGATAAATATGCCCGTCGTTAATAGTTGGGCCCAAATATGCCCAAACCGTTCAATAGTTGTGCAAATTTGCCCTTTTTTTTTAACGAAAATAATATTTTTGTTCTTTTCTTTTTTTAATTAATTAAAATCAAATTATTTTTTCCAGTTTTTAGAAAAATATCGATTTAAAAAACTGAAAAATAATTTCTAAATCAATTATTTTTGTAAAAACAGAAATAAAATCTAAAAATCAATTTTCTAAAGCAATATTTTTGTAAAAACTGAAAAAAACAAATGTTTTCTTTTTATCAGTCTTTAGTTATAAAAAAAATCAGTTTTTACCGCTTTAGAAAATTGCTTTTCAGTTTTTTTTTTCTAGATTTTACAAAAATCATTGTTTTAGAAAATAATTTTTCAGTTTTTTTAAAGTAATTGTTTTTTCGTTTTTTCAGTTTTTACAAAAATATTGCTTTATAAAATTGCTTTTTAGATTTTATTTCTGTTTTTACAAAAATATTGTTTTAGAAAATAATTTTTCAGTTTTTTTAAAACAATTTTTTTCGTTTATTCAATTTTTAGTAAAAATAAATTCAATTTTTTTTTTTCAGTTTTTACAAAAATATTGTTTTAGAAAATTGATTTTTAGATTTTATTTCTGTTTTTACAAAAACATTGTTTTAGAAAATATTTTTCCGTTCTTTTGTAAAAACTGAAAAAAAAAATATTTCCGTTTTTTTTTCAGTTTTTAGTAAAAAAAACTTTTAGAAAAATTGCTTTAGAAAAATAATATTTTAATTTTAATTAATTAAAAAAAGAAAAGAACAAAAATATTATTTCCGTTAAAAAAAGGGCAAATTTGCACAACTATTGGACGGTTTGGGCATATTGAGCCCAACTATTAACGACGGGCATATTTGTCCTATTTCACATAGTTCACGGGTATATTTGGACCTTCTCCGTTTTTTATATGCCCTATCAACTTCTAATAATAATATGATTAGCATACTCTTTTGTTAATTATTAAGCCTTTCTTTAATCTTTACTTAACTTGATTGTATTTGGCAAAAACTTGAACATGTGATCTGCGTGTTTATAACTTCTTGCTGCCGTCCAACCAATCAAAATGTAGGATATTTAATTATTTTTATAAGATGTTGCTTATGGATTTATAAAATATTTCATAATCTACATCTAATAGTAAAATAACATATTCTACAACAAATGTATAAAAATATACTCTACAAATACGCTAGATTTCCTATTAAAGGGGAAACATATCCCATAATCAGCTCCTACAAATTCTCCATTTTATTAATTATTGATGAGAACTATAACAATATCTCTCATAACCACGTTGATACATTTTTAAAAAATCTCATGTTTCTCTATGTGTGCGAAAATTAATCAATCAAATTAAGTAGACCCAAAAGTTTATCGAATACTTTAATATATATATATATATATATATAAAATAAAAAAAATACCAGTTCAATATTTATATATTATATATTAATATATATAGTATATATAATAAACAATAATACATTGTATAATAACTTGGAGGAAGTAAATACATTTTGCTGATAGAAATATAAAAGAAGAAGCAAACTCGGGGAACAAATATAATGTATATATTTTCAAATGTATATATTATTATATACAATAACACAATATACAGTATATAATATAAAATAATGTATTATCAATTAAACTTGGGGAAAGCAAACACTTTCCGTTGCAAAATTCCCAAGCCTTTTGTGATTTTTGGATGGTGTACGACTTTTACGTGTACTCTAAGGGAGAAAAAATGAAAACCTTCTATAATTTAAAATTGAAAGAGCATGTTTCTTTTGAGTGAATATGCTTTCATTGTATTAATAATTAATACGCTGATGGTTGAAACATTTTAGAAGTTTAAAAAAATTAGATTATGTAATTATGTGTAACTGACCACTTAACAAATTGTTTGTACCATTAATTCCCATTTAGGGGAGAAATTTTAGGAGTTTATGAACTTAGTAATCTAACTAAAAAGTTAAAAAGTTGTAATAAATTGTATTTGTGAAATTTTCTAAAAGTGGTTGTAAATTTTCCAAATAAATGTTAAAGAACTTGTATTCAGTGTAAATTCCTCTTTAATTAATTACACAGCCTCTATATTTAATTCTGTTTTGAAAACGCTTTTCTTTGGTCGAATATTTATTAGAAATAGCCTCTCTACAATACACAAGGTAGGGATCAGGTTGCGTATACCCTATCTTCCCCAGACGTAAAAATAGTATGGGCTAGCCAATTTTCGGACTGGTAATTGAAAACTAGCTAGCGTTTGCAAAGTCATTGAAAAATAGCCACTATTTTGCTGCAACACAGAAAGTTCCAGCATAATATACTGGAGATTGGAGCTCCTGTGTATGAACTTCCAGCATATTATGTTGGAACTTCGGTATATTATGGTGGAACTTCGGTATATTATGCTGGAAGTTCACATGTAAAAAATTCGAACTCCAGTATATTATACTGGACTATTTTCGAATTTTGAACAGTGTTTTTGTTCAGATTTATCTTTACATGAAAAGTGGCTAATTTTCGATTATTTTTTAAACTGTGGCTAATTTTCAATTATCACTTATAATCTGGTTTTTTTACCTCCTATACCAAAGGTTAACACCTTATTTATTTTAAATAAATATCATTTTAAAAAAAATTATATTCTATAGATACATTTTAATATTTATAGCAAAATATGTAATTTTAGTTACCTCCTACCCCTAAGCCACTAAATACACTATTCAATTACACTATTTTCTTTTTCTCTACTTTGATACATGTCATTCACGTTATTCAACCGACATCAACTTTATTAAGGCTAGTATTTATGTATTTGAAGTGAGAATTAGAAGTTGTAGGATGAACTGAGGAGTCAACTAATGGACTAGACACACATGATGGAGGGGGGGAGGAGATGGGAGACGGATCCATCAAGTCGCTTCTTGTTTCTTTTGTTGCTTGAAAACTTAACCCAAACAAAACTACCAAGATATCCAGATGCGTTTTTGGTGGTGTCGGCGAGTAACGTGAATTACTATGTCTATATCGTGCGGCGCCTCTGATTTCTAGTTGTGTGCTATGGTTTTTTCATTCTTTTCATTTGTTCTAATGAGTTACAGGGATATTCGGTGAAGAGAAAGAGAAAGAGAAAGGCGAAAGAGTTGATGGTTTTTGCTCGACGGCGAATTCGCCAGAAATTAGGGTTTATACTTGAACAAAGACGATCGAGTTTTGGGCTGAGCAACTTGATTTTTTGTTAATATATTTCAATGTATTTTCAACGTATCACGTTGTAATTTCATGTATTTCATTGTATTCATTGTCTGTTTTTTTCATTGTAATTCAATATATCTCGTTGTATTCCACGTATTTCATAGTATTCACTATCTTTTTTTCATTGTATTTCAATGTATCCCGTTGTATTCTATGTATTTCATTGTATTCACTCTCTCGCTATATTCCATGAATGTATTCATATATTTTTTTAAATTAATATAATATATGTATTTAGATGTATTATATAATTTTTCTGAAGATTGCTATGTTTTTGGGATATCTTTCGGTTGAGAATCTTTTTTATAACTGGAAATACAAAATTTGTGTGTTATAATTGAGTTTGTTGAGTTATACTAGGAGTCTATTATGTTAATTGATTCACTTTCCGTTTAAAAACAGTGTAATCCCCTGTTTCACGTCGTGAATACAGTCGAATACAATAATCTATCCAGTTATAATCCCATAATTCACGCCATGAATACAGTCGAATGCACTCGAACCTAATTAGTTGGACTTCCCTGATTCACCCCTATTTTTGTTAATGTATTCATGAATACATTAGCTTAAATACAACTAATACATCTTATAACAACAGAAAACGTATCTACAATCCGTAATATAGCAAATGGTATCTATAGATAGCTAATTACCACTAAAAGATAGTGCTTTATGAAAATTTCTCTTTTGAATTTCACCCTCCGCAGACCTCCTTTATGTGATCACATTAAGTATGTTGTTATTAGGAGTGGCAAATTGGCGGGGCGGGTCGGATATGGTTCGGGTCGAAAATGGATAACGAAAAAATGGGTAAATTATCCGATCGGACCTATATTTAATACGGTAAAAAATAGGTTAACCGGCCATGACTTCTTACATATATGATCATGTCACGACCCTAAACCCATACCTGATCGTGATGGCGCCTCTCATGAAGAAAGGTCAGCCGACACATCTGCAATTCGAAGTCAAACAGCTAAACAACAATAAAACAGGCTAAAACATGGTTTAATAATTTTAAATAATAGATAATATCATAACAATGCGGAAGTACAACCCAAACACAACCCAAATCGGGATGTCACTAGTCATGAGCATCTACTACAACTGTCTAGACACCACAAGACCGAAATAGTCAGAAAAATCATAAGAATATATAAGGAGGAATACAACGGAAGAAAGCAGAGTTGCGATCGTCAGGCGACTACCTTGCTAACTCCAATAAAACAGCCACCAAGCTCAGAAAATGCATGCATCTGCACACAAGGTGCAGGGAATAAAGTGAGTGCTCCAACTCAGTGAGTAACAAAGGTAAATAACAACTGAGCAGTAAGAAATCATGTAAAGCATATCATCATGCTGTATAGAAGCAATTCAAAAACCAGTAAGAAAGCAGTGAAGCTGTAAAATCTCTTAAAAACATCTTAGCTCAGTTTAAACTTCTTTGAAAATGGCTTTTTCAATAGTTACGCAAATGAATGCAAAACAGTTAGTGTAGATAAGCACAGAAATCTGCCCCTCGGGAACAAATACCATAGTTTAGCTTATGAATGACAGGTAAATATGAAAGATGAACATATAAAGATTCGCCCCTCAGGCTAAATGTCAACAACTCTGCCCCTCGGGCAATATCTCAGAACAATACCAGCCCCTCGGGCAATCACATTGAACGGTACCAGCCCTCGGGCAATCACATAGTACAATATCAGCCCCTCGGGCTATATCTCACATCACAATGGGTACCCGCGCTCACTGGGGGTGTACAAACTTTGGGAGAGGCCCCTTACGGCCCAAGCGCAATATCAAGCCACCTCATGGCATCAAATCTAGGCCCTCGGCCTCATATGAGTCAAGCCACCTTGTGGCATATATATCTCAGACCCTCGGCCTCATAAACAATATCAACAAGCCACCTCGTTGCGTACATCTCTCAGGCCGTCGGCCTCAAATTAGTATCAATGTTTCCTCATAACTAGGCCCTTGGCCTTACTCAGTCAAAAATACTCACAAGCCCCTCGGGTATTAGTAAAACAGTATTTCTCCCCCCAAAACATCATTTAAAATATCATTTAAGTCTCAAAACTGAGTAAAAATGGCCGAGTAGTAAAACAATGGAAAATAACATGACTAAGTTCAATTAATAAGTCAAAACAGTGAGGAAATAGTAATATAAATCCCCGAAGGGTTCAAATAATTGGCACGAAGCCCAAATATGGCAATCAACCCAAATCATGATGATAACAAATAAGTTGCAGTCAAATACGCAGTAAAAATCATCAATCGGGACAGACCAAGTCACAATCCCCTATAGTGCACGACCCAACGCTCGTCATCGAGCGTGTGCCTCACCTCAATATAGCACTACGATGCGCAATCAGGGATTTCAAACCCTCAGAGCATCATTTACAATCATTACTCACCTCGAACCGGCTAAACCTCTAGCTTGCGACGCTTTTGCCCCTCGAATCGGCCTCCACGCGCGTTGAATCTATCCAAAACCAGAATGAATATGTCACAATATGCTAAGGGAATAAAGCCCAAGCGAAAACAATCAAAAAATACCAAAAATTCCGAAATTAGCAAAACCCGAGTCGTAGGCCCACTTCTCGAAACTCAAAATTTTTTACATCAACGGGTTCATTATCTCCCCACAAGTTCATACATACCAAAAGTTCTCAAATCCGACCCCAATTGGCCCTCCAAATCCCCAAATCAAAATTCTAAAATCCCAAGCCCTAGTTCTTCCATTGTTTTAGCTTAAGTTCCAGGATTTTCTAGGTAGATTTCACAATAGAAACGAGTTTTAAGTTCAAAAATCTTACCTCCAATCGATTCCCCTTGAATCCCTCTTTAATCTCCACCAAGAAGCTCTCAAAATGATTAACTATGGGTGAAAATAGACCCAACATTGCGAATAAAATGAAATTATAACATTCTGCCCACCTCTGGTTTTCCTTCATCGCGATCGCGGCACTAGCCTCGCGATCGCGAAGAAAGAATTTTAACTTCCCAAAAACAACTCTACGTGAACGCGACCAGGACCACGCGAACGCAATGCACTGCCTCTTACACCTTCGCGAACGCGATTCCATCTATGCGAACGCGATGCACAACTGACCTTCAGCCCATCTTCCTCTACGCGATTGTGAGTTCCCTCTCGCAAACGCGATGCACAGCTCCCAGCCTTACGTGAACATGAAGCCTCACACGCGAACATGAAGAACACTCAGGCAACTTCCTCAAATCCTTCTACGCGATCGCGATACACCCCACGCGATCGCGAAGGGTTAATTTTCTGCAACAGTGAACCTAAAATTTCTGCAACTTTCAAACTCCAAAAATGGTCCGATTGACCATCCGAAACCCACCCGAGGCCCTCGGGACCTCAACCAAAAGCACCAACACATCCTAATATCTTATTCAAACTTGTTCCAATCATCAAAACACCTCAAACAACATTAAATCACTTAAAACACATCGGATTCAAGCCTAAGTTTCTAAAATCTTCCAAAACACGTTCTTGATCAACAACCCAACCCAACCAAACCACGTTCGAATGACTTGAAATTTTGCACATATATCCCAAATGACATAACAAAGCTACTGCAACTCTCAGAATTCCATTCTGACCCTCGTATCAAAATCTCACCTACCAACCGGAAATCATCAAAATATCAACTTCGCCAATTCAAGCCTAATTCTACTCCGAATCTCCAAAAACCATTCCGATCATGCTCCTAAGTCACAAATTACCTCCCGAAGCTAACCGAACCATCGAAACTCACATCCGAGCCCTCTAACACAGAGGTCAACATCCGGTTGACTTTTCCAACTCAAACCTTCTTAAAAGAGACTAAGTGTCTCAGACCTTATCAAAAATCATTACGGACTCGATCAGACCAACTCGATACCACAAAACACGGATAACGAAGCATTCAGAAGCAGAAATGGGGGAAAAAAAGCAGTAACTCATGAGACGACTGGCCGGGTCGTCACAGATCACTTTTTGGAGAATTCTTAGTCTCCCTAACTTGAGGAACCCCCAATTTGAAGTTTTACAAATATAATAGTTAGACTCATTGGTTATCCATTTTTTAAATGGATAATATGGTTCTTATCCATATTTGACCTGTTTTTAAATAGTTCATTATCCAACCCATTTTTTAATGGATAAAATTAGGGGTATCAATGGTTCGGTTCGGCCGGTTATTTTATAAAATTTGTACCATACCAATTTTTTGGTTATTCTATTATGCATAACCAAAATTAGACTTTTCGACACCGTCCCAATCATGTCGATTTCACTTCGGTATCGGTATCAGTACGGTTTGGTTAATTTTCGATATTTTTTTAAATGTCATGTAAAACCATTAAATTAGAATGCAATAACATGCGTTCTTTTATAGGACTTAGCAAAACTCTCTAGATATTTTTACAGTTTAAAAGGTGATGAATTAAAAGGCATGAAAGATGGCTAAACTATAGATACATCAACTATTCGAAAGCAACGTAAAAGAAACCAAGTAAAAGCAAAAAAAGTATAAATCACAGCGGAAAGATATTAATTAATTTGAGACTCAAGAATAAAGTCTATATTAAATATTCAAAAAGATAAATCTAAATTATATGAAAGGAAACATATTCAATACATTATAGTTTGCTACTCATAATCGCTGGAATACTTTGTGTCTTCTTAATAAAGAACTTGAAATAACTTAGTTTAATTATAAGTAGGATAATAGGTTTTCAGAATTAGTATTTTCAGTTTAATTACTTGTTGGCTTGTAACCGTTTTCATAATTCCAAGGCCCAATAAAAAAATTAATGCTTTATTAGTTTTAAGCTTACTATATAAATATATTTTTCACATGTAAAATTTATTCGGTACGGTTCGGTATTTTTTTGGTTTATTTTTACAAAATAAAAACTTACCGTAATTATCGGTACAGTTATTATAACGACCCAATCCGTCGTTTTGAGCTCTAGCGCATCGTTCAGTAGTCTGAGGCCATGATCAGCTTCATTTCAGGTATTGTGACTTGTACGCATGGTCGGAATTGAAATTCGGGAAGATCAGAGTTAAATTTAAATGAAAATTCTCATTTCAGAAGCCTTAAGTTGGAGAAAATGGCTACGATTGGAATTTTGAGTAAACAACCTCGGAATCAAGATCTAAAAGTTCCAGCAGATTCGTATGATGATTTTGGACTTGGGCATATGCCCGGATCGGGTTTTGGATGACCCGGGAGCGTTTTGGCGCCTATTGTAGAAGTTGGCATTTTGGAAGAAATTTCATACGTTTGGTTTGAAGTGCATTTCAGTGTTATCGATGTCCGTTTGGAATTACGAGACTGGGAGTAGCTCCGTATGGTGATTCTGGAGTTGGGAGCGCGATAGGAAGTGAATTCGGGGGCCCGTAGGTCATTTTGAAGCCATTTGGCTAAAGATAGAAATTTGAAGGTTTTTGAGAAGTTTGACCGAAAGTGGACCTTTTTAATATCGGGGTTGGAATTAGATTTCGGAAGTTGGAGTAGGTCCGTAATGTCAAATATGACTGGTGTGCAAAATTTGAGGTCAATCGGACATGATTTGATAGGTTTAAACATCGGAAATAGAAGTTGGAAAGTTCAAAGTTCATAAAGCTTGGATTGAAGGTCGATTAATGAATTTAGGGTTGTTTGATGTGATTTGAGGCCTAGAGCAAGTCCGTAATGTGTTTTAGGACTGGTTGGTATGATTGGTTGGGGTTCCGGGGGCCTCGAGTGGATTCCGGGTGGTTAACGGATCAAAAATGGATTTTTGGAAATAGCTGAGCTGCTGGTTGCTGGTATTTCTGCTTCTGCGGAGATGGGACCGCAGAAGCGGCCCTGTAAAAGCGAGGATGAAGCTTCAAAAGCGGTTGATCATGAGGGAAGCCAGGACCACAGAAGCGGCCCTTGATCCGCTGATGCGGAACCGCAGAAGCGGAGAGGGAGATGTAGAAGTGGAAGAGAGGATTTTGGTGAGGACCGCAGATGCGGTCAAGGTTCCAAAGAAGCGGAATCGCATCTGCGGTAGTCTGGTCGCAGAAGTGAAAATGGGCTGGAGCCCCCTTGTCCGTAAAAGCGAAGTTTTGTCCGCAAAAGCGGGACCGCGGAAGCGGTAATAGTTCCGCAAAAGTGGAAATAGCTGGGGCAGAAGCATTGTTTTAAAATTGGATGTTTGGCCATTTCTATCATTTCTTCACTTCATTGGGCGATTTTTGGAGAGCTTCAAGGAGGGGTTTCATCATCAATGTTAAGGTAAGCTACTCCTACTTATTTCCAAGTTAAATACAAGATTATACCATGGAATTAGACATGAAAATTAGTATAAAAATTGGGGTTTTGGTGGAAAACCTTGAAAATTATATTCTTGGAATTTAGCCACAATTTTTAGTATGGAATTTAGAGAAAATTATATATTTGAGTTCCTAAGGTTATGGGTAACCTTTATCTTTGAGAAATTTCGGAATCCGGGCACGTGGGCCCGAGGGCATTTTGGTCATTTTACTAAGCGGAGTTGGGAATTTGCATAATTTGAATTGTTAACAAGTACTTGAGCATGTTCTCATTAGTTTGTCGTTAATTGGCTAGTTTTGGTGCATTGTGCGTCGGTTCAAGCCTTCGGAAGAATGTAGAGTGCCGGTTATGAGTCTTCGGAGCGAGGTGAGTCTCCTTTCTAATCTTGTAAGGGGGAATTGACCCCATAGGTGAGTTAAATTGGTTATGTGCTCCTATTTGTGGGGGCTACGTACGCACGAGGTGATGAGAGTCTATGCGTTGCTACTATTATGCTATTGTCCGGGTAGTCTAGGAACCAAAAGCATGTTATATTTTTATTAATTGTGAACCCATTGATGGCTTGAATTACTTAAATCACATTAAATTAATAAATGGATTTCCTAAAAGATTAAGCTTCATTTTCTCAAATTATTAAAGAGAATTGGCCTTTCTTGAATAATTGCTCTATGTTGACTTCTTGACAGACTGACTGTCTGTGTATGTTTATTTTGGAACGGGCCGAACGCCTCGGCAGATTAATAGATGCATCTATAAGCGTGTCGTCGACCCTTGGCAAGTGCGCATTTATTTCTGTTGGATCAGACCGTCGCCTCGGTGTGATTTGCACATGCTTGTGTTGCTGCCTGAACTTAATGTCACACCTCATTTTTACATGAAGTTTTTATACACCCCGTGAAGGGCGTAATAAAGGAGTTTTTCCAATTAAAGGACAGTCGGAACGGGATTTATTATTATTTATTCAGAATCGCCACTTGGGAAATTAATGGTGTCCCAAGTCACCGGTTGAATCCTGAACCGAGGAAAATATGACTCTGTTAACAGTCCGCGAACCAGAAATCCGGATAAGGAATTCTGTTAACCCGGGAGAAGGTATTAAGCACTTCCGAATTTCGTGGTTCTAGCACGGTCGCTCAGCTGTCGTA
Organism: Nicotiana glauca; assembly: GCA_026770625.1. Classification (NCBI taxonomy): domain Eukaryota; kingdom Viridiplantae; phylum Streptophyta; class Magnoliopsida; order Solanales; family Solanaceae; genus Nicotiana; species Nicotiana glauca. The sequence goes on along the minus strand of MU670002.1, from coordinate 8,524 downwards.
TTTGATTTTATCTGATTTCCATATATATTCTATTTTTATGTGCTTTAAGTTAATAACCCGCTTTTATTGTATTTATTGTTTATTT
>MDKF010563343.1:0-18941 GCA_026770625.1 Nicotiana glauca | reverse complement strand
TACAAGTCCAGAAATAGGAACAAAGTCTGAAAGTAACATGAACAACATAAAATAAAGGAGAAGATCTGGTGCCGCAGACGCTAGCAGTCACTTGGCTCAGCTATGATAACAAATCTTCAATCAGCTCAAACCCCGCTACCGGGTGGTCAAGTACCTGCATCTGCACACGAGGTGCAGGGAGTAAAGTGAGTACTCCAACTCAGTGAGTAATAAAAGTAAATGAAAACTGAGCGGTAACAAATCACGTAAAACATATCATCATGCTGTATAGGAGCAGAGAAGAACCTTTAAATGGGAAAAAACAAGGAAAACTTGTGAAAAACTTTAGAAATATCTTGGCTGAGTTTTAAACCTCTTTTGAAAATTATCTTTTCAACAGTTACCAAACAATGCTTTCAAAAAAGTTTGTGACACTGTGCACAGAAATCTGTCCCTCGGGCAATATCCTTGTCCCTGGTCAGCCACTCGGGCCCCAACACTTAATGATCAGATAATACCAGCACAGCAGATGAATATCTCAAGAAAATATCACAAACAACAATTAATGAACAAATGCGTGAATGCAATGCAATGCATATGATGGTACATTCTAGTACCCACTGCGGCGCGCAGCCCGAGCCACCCATATTTATTTAACGTCTACGACGCTCACTGGGGGTGTGTACAGAATCCGGAGGAGCTCCTACAGCCCAAGCGCAATAACAAGACATCTCGTGGCATCAAATCTAGGCCCTCAGCCTCATATCAATATCAATGTAACCAACCAGGCTCTCGACCTCAATATCAATGTAACATCGTTGCGGCACGCAGCCCGAGCTACCCAAAATCAGTATAATACTGTTGCGGCACGCAGCCCGAGCCACCAATAATGTTTCAAGTCACATCACACAGTGTCATTGTTACCACTGTTTCAAGTCACTGCTGCGGCGTGCAGCCCAATCCAAAGAACATCATAAGCCCCTTGGGCATTTATAAAACAGTAGTTCTCAACCCGAAATAACATTTAAAATATCATTTGAGTTTTTTTTCAAAACTTAGAAATACGGTTGAGTTTACAAAACAATATTTAAAATCTTGGACTGAAACCAAATGATATGCTAGATATAAAAAACATAAATCTCAATCCCTGAAGGATTCACATAGTTGGCACGAAGCCCAAACATGGCAGTCAGCCCAAATTATGATGATAACAAGTAGTTTCAATCAAATACGCAGTAAAATCAACAATTGGGACGGACCAAGTCACAATCCCCAATGGTTCTCTACCCCACACTCATATCCGACGTGCAAGTCACCTCAATAAAACACTATGATGTGCAAATCCGGGGTTTCAAACCCTCAGGATATCATTTACAAGTATTACTCACCTCGAACCGGTGAAATCTCTAGCTCGCGACACCTTTGCCCTCCAAATCGACCTCCACGCGCGTCGAATCTAGCCAAAATCAGAGCGAATGCATCACAATATGCCAATAGAATAATACCCAATCGAAAATAATCAAAAAATAGCAAAAATCTCGAAACAAGCAAAACCCGAGCCCCGGGCCCACTTCTCAAAAAATTACAAAACTTAAATTACCGGATTCCTCGTCTCGCCATGAGTTCATACATATCAAGAACTCCCAAATCCGAGCTCAAATGGCCAATCAAATCCCAATTTGAAATATCAAAAACTCAAGCCCTAGCTTTACCCCTTTTTGGTGAATTTCAACAAATTTCCATGTTAAATCTATCATAATCTCGTGTATTTAGGCCAAGGAACTTACCTCCAATCAATCCTCCTTGAATCCCTCTTCAATTTGCCCCAAAGGGCTCTCAAAATACTCAACAATGGAGGAAGAAATGACTAAAACTCGCGGATGAAATGAAATTATAACATTCTGCCCAGCACTGCAAATCCTTCCTCGCGTTCATTACACCGCGTTTGTGAAGGCCAATTTCCCAGGCCCTTCGCGTTCGCGTGGCTTGCTATGCGTTCGCGTAGACCAACTGTTCCCAGCCCCAATTTCCTTCTACGCATTCGCGGTTACTCTGCCGGGTTCGCGTAGCTTCCTGGACCTACTCCTACGCGTTCGCGACTTCCCCATCGCATTTGCGAAAGCCAAAGTCACAACCTCCCATTTTTCCTCTTCGCGTTCGCGAAGGAGGAGACCAAATACCAACAACCAGCAGTTTAAATTTTCCAAAAAATGACCCGTTGGGCATCCGAAACACACCCGAGGCCCCCAGGACCTCAACTAAAAGCACCAACATGACTTAAAACATTATCCAAACTTGTTCCTATCATCAAAACACGTCTAACAACATTAAAATCATCAAATTTCACGAAATCAAAGCCTAAGCTTATCAAATTCTTCTGAAACTCACATTCGATCAAAAACCCGACCAAACGATGTCCGAATGACCTAAAAATTTGCACACATATCCAAAATCACCCAACGAAGCTACATAAACTCTCGGAATTCCATTCCGACCCTCGGATCAAAATCTCACCTATCAACCTGAATTCGCCAAAATTCCAACTGCGCCAATTCAAGCCTAATTCTACACCGGACCTCTAAAATCAATTCCGATCGTACTCCTAAGTCACAAATCACCTCTCGGAGCTAACCGAACTATCAGAATTCACATCCTATCCCTCTAACTCATAAGTCAACATCCGATTGACTTTTCCAACTTAAGCCTTCTTAAAAGAGACTAAGTGTCTCATTTCTTATCAAAACCATTGCAAATCAATCTGATTACATAAGATACGGATAATGAAGCATAAAAAACTGAAAATGGGAAAAACGGAGCAGTAACACATGAGACAACCGGTCAGGTCGTCACAAATTACCCCTCTACCACAATCATTATTGGTCCATAAGATTCTTCTTTGCAACTCACTCTTTTCTTTTCACCAGATTTAGATTTGATTTTCATTATTGAATTACTGGATGCCAAAAGATTTCTTATCCATTGTTTGTTTTATTAACTAATTATTTATAATACAACAATTTATATTGGGTAAAATATGTATATTAAACGATCGCATGAGAAAGTGACACATGTTGCCAAAGACAGAAGGTAGTTGAATCTAGAGGAAACGATCCCGTTTGTTACCAGAGAAAATAATATTCATAAAGATAAAATAAATGTCTGTCATCCGGTAGCATTAAATGAAGAATATTCTACAACATTAAGTACTTTGTCTGTTATAAGGAATTTTGCATTCACTACCTATCGTTACACGTTCTTCAATGGCCCTCATAATTGTCATTAAAGAGGGGCTTGATCCTAGGACCTTGTTCCCTAAGTGCAGCTATTAATAGGGAGCTTTATTATCATTGTGAAGGACACTAATTCTCTAATAAGCATACAATATATTCCATTAAAAGATCAATAACATTTTACTTTTTTGTTTATTTATACTGTTCTTACTGCCCGGGATCAAGATATCTATTGTATCATTTCAATTTCAAGGCTAAGTTTTTTTGTCCAATTAATCTATTGTTTTAGGATCAATTAGTTCACTTGTCTATACACCACGTATAAATTCAACAGTACTGTTTTGCGGGTAAATAGTTTGGTGCCCACTGTGGGTCTTAGACAATTGTGTAATTAAGTTAGTCCTTGCCTCTTTTACTAATGCGTTTGATTATTTGTTCTTAGAAAAAAAACATAGAAAATGGAAGATAATGGTGTCAACAACACACATAACATTGAGGCCCAAGGAAATCAGCCTCGGCACGAGGATTCAATCAGTGATACCCGCAATGAGGATAACGAGGCCACGCCGATTCACGCCAGATGGTACCGAAATATGATGGGACTTCATATGCTCAGGAGCATATCACCACCTATATAATGGCAATGAAGGGGAATGATTTATCTCCCCATGAAATCGTGTTAGTTTTACAGAAGAAATTCATGGAGGCTCTTACGAAGGGAGATTTGACGTGGTATTTTATTTTTTCGCCTGATTATTCCATAAACTCCTTCGAGATGTTCGTGGATTCTTTCATTAAGGCCCATGGCAGGGCCAGAAAGGTATAGGCCCGAAAGGCTTATATATTCAGGATTGCACAAGGAGAGTCCGAGTTGCTGCATGAGTTTGTAACTAGGTTCCAGAAGGAAAAGATGTTGCCATCGGCTGTTCCGGATGAATGGGTGGTTGAAGAATTCACCAAGGTTTTGAATCCGAGAAGCTCTGATGCTTCCCAGAAGTTGAAAGAAAGTTTGCTCGAGTTCCAAGCAACAACTTGGGTAGATGTTCACAACCGGTACTAGTCAAAGATAAGGATTGAAGATGATCAACTTGGTTTCCCGACATCGGTTAAGGGTCAGGACTGGGAAAAGAATAAAGAGAAATCAAAAGACGATTTTGATAGAGATCGATGGTGTCGCACCCCCTTTTTCCCCTCCTCGCAGGGAGAAGTCCGGGTTTCGACATTCACGGGGTGTAATGACTCATTTTCTTTTGGGAATTGGGTATTTTAAGAGTTGCCACCTAACGGATTATGGTGCGTTAGGGCACCTAGAGCGATTAACTCTTTGGTTGGTTTGCATTATCAGAGATTAGGGTAAGGTCTCTAAGTAACCTCAAGGGGAAGGTGTTAGGCACCCCTCTTAGTTGATAACTGTGGGTCGCGGCCGAACTTATATCCACAAATTAGTCCATAAATAAATAATTTAATCAAATAATTGCAAGTAAAGCATGTTGGGCATTGTATAAAATTAGAATTTTAAAAACCTATAAAAAGGGAAGATAAAGTTTCAAGCAAAGAGGATTTGGGGGGAGGGAGGTCCTGGGTTTGTTAGCCTATAAGATCACATCAGTACAATGCCCGGTAATCACTCCTTGAAAAGGGGCTATGTGTGGCATTAGCGCACTGGTCATCATATCCATGTCTACCCTTCCCATCCCATTTATTGGTCATGCAAAGCGAGTGTCGGTCCCGAATTCCTACTGCGTGCTGCTACCCGTCTCTTCTTAGTGGTCCCCGAGAGTGTTAGGACCTCTACCTATAGGTAGTTCTAGAAAAACCCCTAAAGTTTATTAAAGGTAAAAATTCTAAGGCAACAAGCAAAATAATTAGGACTTTGAGGAAACAAGAACAGGAAGGAGTAGATAAAGGCTCAATTTTCCTCCTCAAGTAAACATACAAGCTGCACGACTCGAACACAGTTAAGGTCTTTATTAATCAAAGTCCTAAAGCAGGATCTCTAAGTGACTGTGCGAAAACAGACCAAACCTTTATACCTAGAAGTTGCCTAGGGAATCTTTTTTTGAAATTATCAGACTCAGAAACATTAAATGACAGAAAGAGCTTCAGGGGAGTACAGTTTTGAAAATGCCCTAAGGCTTGCCTATATGCAGCGTACTATGTCTATATTAATGCAGAGACAAACAAGTTTTCGAAATAGACTCCTTTAATACCTATAAGAATGGTATCTAATGAGATTAATGCAATTTTGAAATAACTTGCTTCAGAAAATGTTTGACACTTAATAAGACCAGTTTTAGAAATGAACTAGGTGTGGTGAAGTTGATTTATTAGGCCAAATTAAATCACCAGACAGAATTGCGAGTGTAGATCCCTATAAACATGATATCTAGGCATATTATTGATTTTAGCAACATACATAAAGACTTATTATAACTGAATCGAAGTTGAGTCCTATAGGCATGGGATCTATATCTGAATTGATTTAAGGCATGATTGTTTGGGACCTATAAACATGGTCTCCAACATGAGAGAATGCAAAACCTTATGAACATGATTTCTATCTGATGCAAACAAAATTAGAAGTGAGATCCTATAGAAATGATTTCTATTAGGCAAAGCAATCAGATTTCAAGGAGTAAATACCTATGAGCATGTTTTATATTGCACAAAGTAGGCAGATTTAAAAAGGTGAGATCCGAAGAGCAGGATTTCTACCCATATTACCCAATTAAGTATACATCTACCCACCCTTTTTACTAAATACCCCAAATATCTGTTTACAATTTATTACAGGCCAATAAATGAATTACATAAGTAAAATAGAAAATTAAGAAGCTATTCTATCGGGAGCCTACAATTAGGCCCAAGTTTCCCAAATCCTCCAATAGTCACGTAAGCCTCAATTCCATAGACAAATAAGAGTCTAAGTGCATCAAAGTTCCCTAATGGCCTCAAGGACCCCAGGTAGTGCTTACACCTAGACTTAGCAACCAAGAATTGAACAAGTACAGTGTGGAAAGGCCAACTTCAGTATGCCAGAGTTCAGAGTGCTCTCAAAGAATCCCAAAGCAGTACACATACTAGAGGGGGCAGAACTTATTGACTAAGAGTAAAGTGGAAGCGCAGGACACGAGTTGGAAAAAGACTATATTGGAAAGTCTGTTTTGAAAAAAATTAGTAAAACAACAAAGATTGTTTGAAAAGAGGTTGGAGTAGTAAACAAGCTTAAACACCTTAAGATAAGATAACACACAACTAGTTTACAGAATTCGGTAGTCATACAAGGGCCATGGGGTTGGGAATACATAGATATTTGGCTGCACAACCCAGCAAAGATATTAAGACTGGTTATGGACATGCTCAGAGATAATTGACCCTAGCATAATCACACACCAGTCAGGAGAAATACAAGCACATAGAAATAGTGATAAGGGTTTGGGGATTCAAAGGATGGTAAGCACACAAGAAATAAAAGACAGTTGACAAAGCATGCTTTGAAACACATATAATGTAATACATTGATATAAAGGGAAAGGGAGGCATGATAGCATGCTGATAATATAACTTAACTACAAGTTTCAAAACAAAACTACAAGTAGAAGCAAGCTAGAAATAAAATAAACTAAAACAATAAGAGAAACATATTGTTATTGGAGCTTTAAATCATAACTAGGACATACTAGTGAAGGCAGAAGTAAGCAGAATGAAAGAACCAAAGAGTACAGATGATTAGCCTTGGATTTCAATCAGCTAACAGTAGCAAGTAACATAAGAGAAAAGGAGATCAGAGGTTTTTAGTAAGAGAGGTAGTTTTTGAAAACCAGTGTCCATGTGTGTTAATGAAAGACTTAGGGTATTTATAGTTGAAAATAGGTAATGAAATAAGGTAAGAATCATACCAGTACAATAATTTAAGAACTCATAATCAATCAACCAGGGAATCAAGGAAGTACTCCCTTAAGTTAAGGGAATCAAATCAAACGGGAAGATTCAATATCATATAAGGCAAGAAAAATAAGTGCATGACTAAATAAGGAAGGGATCAAGGTTCAGTAAGCATAGAGTAGTCGATTAGGACTAGATTCATAAAACCTCAATTAAGGACACAACTCAATAGAAATAAAGTATCATAGCTGTCACGACGTGGATTTACCACCACCGGGATCGTGATGGCACCTACTCGTGGTAGCTAGGCAAGCCAACTTATTTACCCTTTCATTACTAGACAATTACTTTAACAGTTTACAGCATCAATATCGAACATGAAATTTAACAAGAATAATAGTGGGAGACTTATTTACAATTATGAATCATAACGCGGAATAGTCATTAATAGCCTCTACCCAAGATTTGGTGTCACAGTACTCACGAACTATTAAGAATATACTAAATACAATGGTCTAAAAGAAATATATAAGTTGTCTGCCTCAAAAACAATGAGCCAACAGTCTAAAAGAGAACAAAAAGAAGAGACGTCGGGCCTGCGAACGCCTGCAAGGCTACCTCGGTCTTGTGAAAATGAAAGCATGCTCCCGCACTAATGCTGTTGCTGATCCTAAAAACCTTGACCTGTGCAAAAATACACAAAAGTGTAGCATCAACACAACCGATCCCATGTGCTGGTAAGTGTCTAGCCTAACCTCGATGAGGTAGTGACGAGGCTAGACTGGACACTACATAAACCTGTGCAGCTATAAATATATAGCAGAAATCGAATACAAGGCAATTTACAACATGGGAGGGGGAAACATGCTATGGGGAGATACAATATTAACAGTAATCCCGGCTAACGAACTAAAGCAATTTAGATTCACAATGAACAAGGAATCAATACTCAATACAAACACATGGTATCAACAACTATTGCGGCATGCAACCCGCTCCACAAATACCACTGTTGCGGCGTGCAACCCGACCCATATCATTGTTTATGTATCATTGTTGTGGCGCGCAACCCGACCCTCATATATCATTATTGCAGCGTGCAACCCGATCCTCAATGTCATTTAACAGTCTGACTTCCCAAACAACAGTCACAATTAATGGACATAAGAATAAGTAAATATTTGATAAAATCCCGGCAAGGGAAAGAATCCAACATGTTCAACCAAACGTCCCGACAAAGGAATAATCAACAACGCTTTCTTTTTCTTACTTTTCTTATCTTATAACCCACTCTACTATTTTGAGCCAACGCTCTAGAGAATCAAGTAATCATATCACCATTCACATGTTATTCACAACATATAGGAATCCTCCAATAATCATGGAGTTCACAACCAAGTCATGATAATCACATTATAAGGACTCATGGTCATGCTAGACACCAATGTATAGATACTCGTCACCATGCCTATACATCGTACTCGATCACATAGCAATTAGCAACAAGACTCAACTCCTATTCCCTCAAGCTAGGGTTAAACCAAACACTTACCTCAAAGCCTTGAAATCCACTTAATCCTCAACTATCGCTTTACCTCGCGGTTCCACCTCCAATTCGCTCGAATCTAATCACAAATTGTTGAATTACTTTAATAAACACTATACGAATCAATTTGAATGCATAAAAATGATTTTCCCAAGTTTTTCCCAAAAATTCTAAAAATGCCCCCGGGCCCACGTGGTCAAAACCTGAGGTTCGGACCAAAACCCGGTTACCCATTCCCCCACGAATTCAAATATGTAATTTGTTTTGAAATCGGACCGCAAATCGAGGTCCAACTCCTTAATTTATGGAAAACCTAGGTTCTACCCAAAACCCCCAATTTCACCCATGGAAATCCTTGATTTCAAGTGGAAAATATCTTTAATGATGTTAAAGATTGAAAGAATCGAGTAAAAATCAACTTACAAGTGATTTGGAAGGAAGCTTGCTCTTGAAAAATCGCCTATGGTGTTTGGGTTTTGAAAAAATGGTGAAAAGTAATGAAATTTCGACTAAGTATAAAATTAGCTGGGCTGCGGATATGGGAATTGCGAACCTTGGTTCGCAATTGCGAACCAAAAAAGGGCTGGGAATTGCGACATTTTAGTTTGCATTTGCGAACTTAGGTCTGTAGGGCAGGTTTTGCATTTGCGAAAGAGGCATCGCATTTGCGATGGCCTACAGTCGCTTTTGCAATCACGGGCTCCGCATTTGCGACAATGCCCATATTTCCTAGACTTCACAATTGCTAAGAAATGCTCGCATTTGCGAACCTTGGCCTACCTGGGCTGGTTTCGCATTTGCGAACCAGCCTTCGCATTTGCGATAACTTGCATTCGCATTTGCGAACTCTGGCTTCGCATTTGAGAAAATGCAGAAGCCTTATACCAGATTTTACAAAAATGAGAAATGCAATCTGATGCCTATCTAAAATGCACCCGAACCCTCAGGGCTCCAAACCAAACATGCACACAACCTCAAAAACGTCCTACGGACTTACTCGTGCGATCAAATCGCCAAAATAACATCAAAATCAATGAATCAAGCCTCAAAATCATCATTTTCATTTCAAACTTCATAAACTTCCAACTTAAGATATCTAGGTACGAAACATGTCAAATGACGTCTGATTTCGGACAAACTTTATAGAAAGCGCTTAACACATATTTAAGACTTGTATCGAGCATCGGAACTCAAATACGAGTCCGATACTATAGCCTTTTATTCAATTTCCATTTCCATTTTTTCTTAATAATTTCGGAAAATAATTTAACAGAAAAATTCTTTCCTCGGGCTTTAGACCTCGGAATTCGACTCCGGGCACATGCTCGAGTCCCATATTTTTCTACAGACCTTCCGGGACCGTCCAATCTCGGGTCCAGGTCCTGGTCCATTTACCCAAAATGTTGACCAAAGTCAACTTTAATCATATTAATATCAAAATTCTTCAAATTTTTCACAGAATTCAAATATTTCAACATAAAAGCTTTCCGGCTACGCGCCTGGAATGCACACGCAAATCGAGACAAGTAAAAAATGAGGTTTTCAAGGCCTCGGAAGCACGAAACAAATAAGGAAAACAGGTAATGAACCCTTTGGGTCTTCACATTCTCCACCTCTAAAACAACCGTTCGTCCTCGAACGGACAAAAGAAAGAAGTACCTGAGTCGGGGAACTGATATGGATAACGGCTCCGCATATCAAACTCGGACTCCCAGGTCGAGGCCTCAGGGGGCTGACCTCTCCACTGAACACGAACAGAGGGAAAACTCCTAGATCTCAACTGACGAACCTGCCGGTCTAGAATAGCTACCATATCTTCCTCATAAGATATATCCTTGTCCAATTAGACAGTGCTGAAGTCTAGCACATGGGTAGGATCGTCGTGATACCTCCGAAGCATATACACATAAAAAACTGGATGCACGACTGATAAGCTAGGTGGCAATGCAAGTCTGTAAGCCACCTCTCCTACTCGATCAAGAATCTCAAACGGACCAATGTACCTAGGGCTAAGCTTTCCCTTCTTTTCGAACCTCATCACGCCCTTCATAGGTGACACCCGGAGCAATACCTGTTCACCAACCATAAAAGCTGCATCTCGGACCTTACGGTCTGCATAACTCTTCTGCCTAGACTGAGCTGAACGAAGCCTCTCCTGAATGATCTTGACCTTATCTAAGGCCCCCTGGACTAATTTTGTACCCAATAACTGAGCATCTCCCGGCTCAAACCATCCGACTGGAGACCGACATCGTCTACTATACAACGCCTTATACGAAGCCATCTAAATGCTAGACTGGTAGCTGTTATTGTAGGCGAACTCTGCTAAAGGCAAAAACTGGTCCCACGAGCCTCCAAAATCAATGACACATGCTCGGAGCATATCCTCCCAAATTTGTATAGTCCGCTCGAACTAACCGTCCGTCTGAGGATGGAATGTTGTGCTCAACTGGACCTGGTTGCCCAACTCTTGCTGAACTGCTCTCCAGAAGCACGAGGTAAACTGCATACCCCGATCCGAAATGATGGATACCGGCACACTATGAAGGCGGACAATCTCCCTGATATAAATCTCAGCTAAGCTCTCGGATGAATAGAAGACTGCCACTGGTATGAAGTGCGCTGACTTGGTCAGCCTATCAACAATGACCCAAATAGCATCAAACTTCTTCCGAGTCAGCGGAAGTCCAGTAACGAAATCCATGGTAATCCTCTCCCACTTCCACTCGGGGAGCTCAATCCTCTAAAATAACCGATCGGGCCTTTGATGCTCATATTTGACCTGCTGACAATTCAAACACCGAGCCACATACGCAAAAATATCCTTCTTCATCCTACGCCACCAATAATGCTACCGCACGTCCTGATACATCTTCGCGGCGCTCGGGTGAATAGAATACCGAGAACTATGGGCATCCGCTAAGATCAACTCTCGAATCGCATCAACATTAGGCACACAAACTCGCCCCTGCAATCTCAAAAAACCATCATCATCTAAGGTCACCTTTGTGGCACCTCCACACTGCACCGTGTCTTTCAGGACACACAAATGGGGATCATCAAACTGCCGATAACGTATACACTCTAATAGAGAAGAACGGGAAACCGTGAAAGCTAACACTCTGCTAGGCTCAGAAATATCTAATCTCACCAATCGATTGGCCAAATCCTGAAAACCTAAAGCAAGCGGTCTCTGGTTGACTGGAATATATGCAAGACTACCCATGCTGGCAGACTTCCTACTCAATGCATCGGCCACCACATTGGCCTTACCTGGGTGATACAAGATAGTAACATCATAATCTTTCAACAACTCTAACCACCTCCTCTACCTCACATTCAACTCCTTCTGCTTAAACAGATACTGAAGGCTCTTGTGATTCATGTACACCTCACACGTCACACCATATAGATAATGCCTCCAAATCTTTAAAGCATGAACAACAACTGCCAACTCTAGATCATGAACCGGATAATTCTTCTCGTAGATCTTCAACTGTCTCGAAAAATAGGCAATGACTTTGCCATCCTGCATCAACACTGCACCAAGCCCAACACGGGAAGCATCACAATATACTATGTAAAGCCCTGAACCCGTGGGCAAAACCAATATCGGTGCTGTAGTCAAAGCTGTCTTGAGCTTCTGAAAGCTCGCCTCACACTCATCTGACCACCTAAACTGGGCACCCTTCTGGGTCAATCTGGTCATCGGGGCTGCAATAGAAAAAAATCCCTCTACAAACTGACGGTAATAACCTGCTAACCCTAAGAAACTCCAAATCTCGGTCACTGAAGCTGGTCGAGGCCAATTCTTGATTGTCTCAATCTTCTTCGGGTCCACCTAAATACCCTCTATTGATACAATATGACCCAGAAATGCAACCGAACTCAAACAGAACTCACACTTCGAAAACTTAGCATATAACTGACTATCCTTCAAAGTCTGAAGAACCACTCTGAGGTGTTGCTTGTGCTCTTCCTGGCTGTGGGAGTACACCAGAATATCATCAATAAAGACTATTACGAATAAGTCTAGATATGGCCTGAACACTTAGTTTATCAACTCCATAAATGTTGCTGGGGCATTGGTCAACCCAAAAGACATGACTAAAAACTCGTAGTGCCCATACCGAGTGTGGAATGCTATCTTAGGGACATCAGACGCCCTAATCCTCAGCTGATGGTAACTAGATCTCAAGTCTATTTTTGAAAATACCTTTGCTCACTGAAGCTGGTCAAACAAATCATCAATTCTCGCTAGTGGATACTTGTTCTCTATCATTACTTTGTTCAATTGCCGGTAATCAATACACATCCACATCGATCCATCCTTTTTCTTCACAAATAACACCGATGCACCCCAAGGAGAAACACTAGTCCTGATAAAACACTTCTCTAGTAAATCCTGCAACTTGTCTTTTAACTCCTTCAATTCTGGTGGGGCCATACGATACGGCAGAATAGAAATGGGCTGCGTGCTCGGAGCCAGATCAATGCAGAAATCAATATCCCTATCGGGTGGCATACCCAGCAGGTCTGAAGGGAAAACCTCGGGGAACTCTCGAACAAAAGGAACAGATTCAATAGAAGGAACCTCTGCGCAGGAGTCGTGAACATATGCCAGATAAGTTAAACACCCCTTCTCGACCATGCGTCGAGCCTTAACATATGAAATAATACTGTGGGTGGCACGACCTGAGGTCCCTTTCCACTCTAGTCGGGGTAATTCTAGCAAAGCCAGGGTCACGATCTTGGCGTGACAATCTAAGATAGCATGATACGGGGACAACCAATCCATCCCCAAAATAACATCGAAATCCACCATATCTAAAAGCAGTAAATCAACACGGGTCTCAAGGCCCTCAAACACAACCACACCGGTATATATACATAAACAGAAATGTCCAAAGCATAACTAGACATAGCTAGGCAGGGTGCAAAATAGGACGACACATATGAATATGTAGACCCAGGGTCAAATAGCACTGGCGCATCTCTATCACAAACCAAAATAGTACCTGGAATAATGGCATCTGACGACTCGGCCTTTGGTCTGGCTGGCAAAGCATAAAATCGAGGCCCAGCCCCACCTCCCTGAACCATGTCTCTGGGACGATCGGCTACCTGCTGACCCCTACCTCTGGCAGTCCGACCTCCACCTCTACGATCTCAACCTCCACCTCTATGATCCCTACCCCCGCCCCTGGCTGGCTAGGCAGGCTGTAGGTTACCTGGTGCCTGAATTATGGGGCGAGAACCCTACTGCTGCGACTGTGTACCCCCCAATCTCGGGCAAGCTCTCTTGATGTAACCATACTCACCACACTCATAACATCCCTCTGTACGATGAGACTAGCCCTGACGACCCGAATGACCTCCACGAAAGCTCTGAAGAGGCTGTGCACTGATGGGAGCTGGCGTGCACTGAGTGACTGCTGATCAAAATACTGCCCACGAAAACCACGATCACCTGGGACACCCTGCGAAGCCTGGAGGGCTGACTGAAAGGGCCTGGAAGGCTGACCCCTATCATAAGAATCCCTGCCTCCAGATGAGGCACCACTGAATTGACCTGAGTGACGTGGTCTCTTGCCTAACCTAAGACCACTCCCCTGTGGCAGAACCATCTCGATCCTCCGGGCCACATTGGCCGCCTCCTGAAAAGTAATGTCACTACCCGCCTCTCTGGCCATCTGAAGACGAATAGGCTGGATCAAACCATCAATAAATCTCCTCACCCTCTCCCTCTCAGTGGGGAGTATGACGAGGGCATGGCGAGCTAGATCGATAAATCGGGTCTCATATTGAGTGACCATCATAGACCCCTACTGTAGGCGCTCAAACTACCTCCAATAAGCATCCCTCTGAGTAACGGGAAGAAACTTCTCTAGAAACAACTCCAAAAACTGATCCCAAGTCAAAGCCGGCGACCCTGCTGGTCTGGCTAAACAGTAATCCCTCCACCAAGTCTTGGCGGATCCAGATAGACGAAAAGCCGTAAAATCAAGTCCATTGGACTCCACAATGCCTATGTTCCTAAGAACCTCGTGGCAGCTATATAAGAAATCCTGGGGGTCCTCAGAAGAAGCTCCGCTGAATGTAGCAGTGAAGAGCTTGGTGAACCTATTCAGCCTCCACAAAGCATCAACGGACATAGTCGCTCCATCACCGGTCTGTGCAACTACCCCTGGATGAACTGCCGCAACTGTCTAAACCGGTGGAATCTGAGTCTGAGGAGTTACCTGCTCCGGAGTACGTGCGGCAACAGTCTAGGCCCCTCCTCCATCCTGGGAAGTGGCTGGTTCTACAGGGAGCAATCCTGCTTGGGTGACACTCTCCATGAGGCCAACCAACCGGACCAAGGTGTCCTGTAGAACTGGGGTAGCAATAAACCCCTCTGGGACCTGAGCTGGGCCCACCAGAACTGTCTGGGCTGGGGCTGAAACCTCCTCGTCAAGACAAACCTGAGGGTCCGCCACTGGTGTTGCTGGTGGTGGTTAGGCTCTGCCCCTGCCTCGGCCCCTAGCATGGCCACATCCTCTGCCCCTAGCGGGAGCTGCCTGGGGCTCGGTCTGTTGATCGGTGGATGAGGAAGCGCGTGTTCTCGCCATCTGCGAAAGAACAGAGTAGAAATTCAATCAGCATTGAGAAACCAAATCGCCCTACAAGAAAGAACAAATGAGAGATTTTTCCTAACTCAATAGACTCTGGGGAACAAGTATAGATGTCTTCATACCTATCCCTCAGACTCTACTAAGTTTGTCCGTGAGTTGTGAGACCTATGTAACCTAGTGCTCTGATACCAACTTTTCACGACCCGGATTTCCCACAATTGGGATCGTGATGGCACCTACTCGTGGTATCTAGGAAAGCCAACTTATTTACCCTTTCATTAGTAGATAATTACTTTAACAGTTTACAGCATCAATATAGAACATGAAATTTAACAAGAATAATAGCGGAAGTCTGATTTATAATTATGAATCATAATGCGGAACAGTCATTAATAGCCTCTACCCAAGATTTGGTGTCACAGTACTCACGAACTACTAAGAATATAGTAAATACAATGGTCTAAAAGAAATATATAAGGTGTCTGTCTCGAAAACAATAAGGCAACAGTCTAAAAGAGAACATAAAGAAGAGACGTCGGTCCTGCGGACGCCTGCAAGGCTACCTCAGTCTTGTAAAAATGAAAGCTTGCAACCGCACTAATGCTGTTAGTGCTCCTCAAAACCTGGACCTGTGCAAAAATGCACAGAATTGTAGCATCAGCACAACCAACCCCATGTGTTGGTAAGTGTCTAGCCTAACCCCGGCGAGGTAGTGACGAGACTAGACTGGACACCACATAAACCTGTGCAGTTATAAATATACAGCAGAAATCGAATACAAGACAATTAACAACATGGGAGGGGGAAACATGCTATTGGGAGATACAATATTAACAGTAATCCCGGGTAACGAACTAAAGCAACTTAGATTCACAATGAATAAGGAATCAATACTCAATAAAAACACATGGTATCAACAAATATTGCGGCGTGCAACCCGCTCCACAAATACCATTGTTGCAACGTGCAACCTGCTCCACAAATAGTGCAACCCGCTCCACAAATACCACTGTTGCTGCGTGCAACCCGACCCATATCATTGTTCATGTATCGTTGTTGCGGCGCGAACCCGACCCTCATATATCATTGTTGTGGCGTGCAACCTGATCCTCAATGTCATTTAACAGTCTGACTTCCCAAACAACAGTTGTGAGCACGTGATTTTTACCCTACGAGTAAATTACTCCAAATGTTAGAAGTAAAACAGTTTTGTATTTGTTTGCAATTTATACATGAGTTCGTGTTATTTTTCCTTATTTGTTTGAACCTGTGTGTGTGCATTTTACTTGTTTACATTAATCAAAAAACACAAAAATAGTGCATTCAGGACCCTATGTTATAATTAGGAATTAATTGGTATTTTTGTTCATTTAAGAAATTAGTTTAAATTAATTAAGAGATAAAAAAGAAAGAAATGGAAGCAAAAGTGTAAAGTTCGGACTGGGCAGGTTCAAAGAAAAGAACCAGGCCCAAAACAAAATGTCCCAATTTCAGGCCCAATCACCCGGTCCAATCCCTGATCTCTCAGGCCTCACCAAAACGACGCCGTATCGATGCTCTAAATCTGAGCCGTCGATCAAGCTGATCGAACGGTCCAGTACACTCCCCGTCTAAGGCCAAACGACGGCGTTTTAGGTAGGTTCAATCTGAGCCGTTCATCTCATCTAATCCAACGGTCCCAAGCATTCCACTATACCCGACCCATTTCACCCCTAACCGACCCAACCTTTCATTAAACCAAACGACCCCGTATCGTGTCAAAACGACCCCGTCCCCTACCCATCAGTTGATCCGAGCCGTTCAGATCATTTGATCCAACGGCTCAGATTATTTCGATCATTTTAACATACCAAAATACCCATCCCAACCCCCGTGTGTATCTCCATCCCCGGACCCCTTCCCTCGTCTCTCTCAGAGACGATATAACGCCACCGTCAAACCGCCGCCCACCGCCTACCGGAAATTGCCTCACGGCGGCTCCGGTAGGCCAACGACCACCATCTTTACACCATAATACCTCCAAGACTCCCTCATTCCAACCCCGAGCATGGCTTATCTCGAATCAAGCCGGAGCTCCTCGAATCTTCAATCGAAGATTCGAGCCAAAACCAACTTACACCAATCGACCCCAAATTGGTACCATATACTCCCCTGACCTTCCTCATAACCAAACCAAGCTTGGTTTGGTTCGAATCTAACCGGAAAACTCTCAGCCCCAAATTGACCATATGAACCCTAGAAAATCCAAAGTCGGGTTTCCGACTAAATTCAACAGAGAATTGAGGTCTAATGGACCTTAATCCAGGTGTTCTCAACTGAGAACGCCCTGATTAAGGTCAGTTTGTCCTCAAAAGGTTCCGAGTCCGAGTGAGGTCCCAAGTTTCTTGAATTTCTGATTCCTCTTCTCAAAGGTACTTCTTTCTTCCTTCTTTTAACTTTCTCTGTTTAATTGCTAGTCTAAGTTTCATTTTTTATCTTTTTCTTTATCAATTTTTCTTGTTGCTCCTCCTCAAAGACCTTTTATTTGGTCAATCTTTATTTCTGTTTGTTTGCTTGAATGTATTTGTTATAGAATATGTATGCGAGTCGATTTAATGATCGTCGAATAGTCAGTCCTCATTCCCCTGTCCCGACCTAAGAATTACGAATCACTGACTTGCTCCTCGATTATTTGTTATCGACTATGCGCGTCACGATCGATTAGATGAATGTCGTCGAATTAAATTCATAGGTCTGTCCATTAGGCAGTGATTAGCACTGCTAATTTGGTCCTAAGTAACTGTTGGATTGAAGTCCTTAACTGTGTGTAATTGTGAATTAGGATGAGAATTGGATATAGCTGTTAGCCTTATTTTAGAAAATCAGAAACTAAGAGGGGTGCAGGGCACATGGGATGTGTTGGTGGAACCTGCTGGACAGCAGTATGTTCCACCCATGCTGCCTGCAGGGAATTGTTTATTGTGTCAAACCCATGCAGCCTTCAGAGAATTGTTTATTGTGTCAAACCCATGCTTAGACAAATTCAGGTGGGAAAACAGGGAATATGATGGGGTTTTGGGTTAGTTTGAAACAATAAAAGGGGCTGCAGGGGGGCTGTTTTCAGGGGGTTATATAAGAACAGGCCATAGAGGTTTTAGGGGGGGCTAAAAAAAATTAGTTTGGTGGAGAGAAAAAAAAACGGATTTTGGAGATTTTGAAAGAAAGCTTGGAGAGTGATGAGTTTTTCTTTCAGACCTTAAGAAAAATTAGAAAAGAGAGCACCTTCGAGAGTCAAAACAAAAACCACTGTTACATTACTTCTTTCCTCAGTATTAGTTCAACTCTTTAGATCAATTGGAAACCAAAATAAACCGTAATCCTCTGTTTCATTTTGTACTTGGAAAGTGACAGAGGTTTGGACTCAATTCGAACTCGAATCTGTCTGGTTTGAGTCAACTGTGAGTTATCTGTTGAGTAGGTTGATTTCCTGGGTTCATTTTGGTCACTTTTATACTATATATGGGTTGTTATATTGGTCTCGTTTGATTTAAAATAATTCCGGATCACTGAGGTATCTCTGGTTTGAAGCTAGTTGTGATTGTGGCTGTTTGAACTCCCATTTGCTGCTCTGATTGTTGTCACACCTCCTTTTGGCGCTACCGCACCCCGCGAAGGGCGTGGTAGAGGGAGTTTTTCCAATTAAAGGAC
>MU669990.1:23301-34288 GCA_026770625.1 Nicotiana glauca | reverse complement strand
CGTGAGTTTTGCAGAAATTAAAGTTTAAAAATCTATAGGCATAATTTCTAGGCGGATATGCATAAATGAAAGTTGAAAACCTATAGGCATGATTTCTAGGTGGATATGCATAAATGAAAGTTGAAAACCTATATGCATGATTTCTAGGTGCGTTTGCAGAAATAAAAGAAAATTTAAACCTATAGGCAGGATCTTTAGGTGCGTTTGCAGAAATAAAAGAAAATTTAAACCTATAGGTAGGATCTCTACCATTGGTACAGAAAGTAAATCAAATCCCCCCTTTCTTACTAAGTTCCCCGAGTTTATACAAGTTATTACAACCCCAAAAGAAATAAACTGGAATTAAAAAAAAAATCAGAAAACCTCAGCTACATCCGAGCAGCCTAATTCAGACTTAATGCCTAATAATATGAGATTGAGCCACTTCTGAGATCCAAATTTCCAAGCCTTCTCTCATCTAGGGTGTTTCAGAGATCCAAGGGGTTTTAGGAATCCCAGGCAGGGCATACACCCAAGATATTAATAGAAATTGAGTTGTGCAGTGTTGAAGGGCCAGCCCTTATGTGTCCAAATTCAGAGGGAGCTCTAGGGTCCCAAGGCAAGGCTCACATAAGAGGGGCAGAACTTAAATTCTAAGAGTTGAGTGTAAGTGCAATAGAAAAGGGTAGGGGGATTACCCAGGCAGGTTGGTGGTCATGCCCAACCACAATATAGACTGATACACCCCGGAACAAACCTATTATCAAGCTTTTAGGGAGTAAAGACCTACTGGAGGTCAAGCCATGGCCTGAACAATAATCAGAAATACTGGCAGGCCAAGGCTGTTACTCAGCATACACACATTGAGGGAATGGGGATGGGAAATTGACAAGCTTAGGACCCCAAAAGGTCCAGTTCATAGCCATGGACAATAATTTCAAGCATTGCTATGTTTCTGAACCATAACTTAAAGCATACAAAGGGGATATGAGGGTTTGGGATTCATAAAGTATCAAATACATGACAAACAACTGACAGGATGCACCTGTAAATTAAACATTGAATTACAAGGGAAGGGAAACATGTTACAGCATGCTAGAAACAAATATTAACCAAGGAAGACATGAACATAAGTAGGCAGTAATGAAACACATTGTTGTTGGGACATGTAAATTAACTGGGACATACCAGTAGAGAAGCGAAAAGTGCAGAAGAAAGTAGAGTAAACAAAGTCCATAACAGCACAAGTAGCAGAAAGAGGGAGAGTTTTAAGTGAGAATGATTTTTTGAACTCAGATTGCTTTCTGTGTTCGTGTGTTCAAAGAAAAGGGAGGAGAGTATTTATAGCTTTGAAAACGTGTAGAGAAATAAGGTAACAAGTACAAATCTATCACAAATATGGCATGGTCACAAATAAAATCAAATTAGTATAAGAATCCTCTTTAATTAGGGGATTCTTATTCAAACGGATGCTAATAGGATCCAAATAAGGAAAGGGAGAATATGCCTTGTAAATAGAATGGTTGTTGCCATAAAAGAAGCAGTAAGGTAATACAATAGGTATTTAAGTCTAAGTTCAGGATTGTACTTATTTTTGGAAAGGGTTTAGTAAGGCCAAATAAAGAAAGATGATCAATTAACCCTTGACAGGTGAGTAAAAATCAGAATTTCATGAAAGAAAAAGTTTGAAATCAATTATGAGTTTGAAAATCAATCACAGAAAGGACTCAGTATATAAATGAATGCACAAGTGATAATCATGCGAGGACAAGCTATGGCAAGAGAAAACAACATATAGTAATAGCATAGAGCAAACATTCGAAACATGCTAGTTAGGTCTTAGTGTTTTAGTAATAGAGAAAAGGGTCAGTGGTGTGCAAAGAGCCGAGTGAAAATCATATTCGAGTTTGACAGGTAGCAAGAACTCGGAACAAAAAGAAATCACATAAAGGAAAAGAGATGCTGAAGCAAAAGAATCAAATTGAGAAATTTTAAACAGACGATTTGCACAAACAAACTCAAAGGACTTAAATAGGCCCCAAAGAACTAGGGTTTTCGAAATCAGTCGAGTTTAGAGGAGATAAGCAGGTAAACACACAAACAGTCTCAGAATCTCAAATAAACCCTAAAAAATAGGGTTTTCACCACTTAAGTAGTAAATCAAATGAATACTAACATGTAGACTCAGAAACTCAAACAAATCTCGAAAATTAGGGTTTTCAATACCAACTAGTCCTAGAGATGCTAAGCAGATGAATTGATCAGACTCAGAAATCCTAATTTAAAATCGAAGGGTTTTGAGAAAAGAAATTTGGGGAAAACGCTTTAAACGTCACATATAGCATAGAGCTAGCACAGATGTAAATGAATAAACGAAAAAGAACCTTGAATAGGCTAAGGTTTCTAAGAACCCTAAAGGACGAGAAAGGCTTGGAAAATACGAGATCAGATCCGAGTCGATAAGGTTGGAACCAGGCTCAGGAGGCTAAGATATGCCGGAACACGGCCGGAGATGGCTGAACACCTTGAGTCGACGAAGGTCTGGGTGAAGATCCTCGAAGACTAGCCTCGAATCTTCAGGCATCAGGCATGTGAGAGCAGTAGGAGGTGCGTATGGGTCATCCATAGCTAGAGCAACCATGGATTCTGGGGGATTTGAGTTCGAAGAGGGGTAGGCGGTGATTAGGGTTTTGAGAGCGTTTGAAAGCATTTGAGAGAAAAGAGTAATTAGAGGCGGCGTATCTGAGAGAATGGGGTAGGGTTTGGGGGTTGTTTGCAATTAAAAAGGAAGGGAGAGATCTGGGCCGTTGATCAAAATGATCAACGACTCAGATTTTAAGGAACCGAGCAGGTTCAGGCAATTGAATCAGGGGTTGGGTTGGCATGGTAGTTGGGCTGGGCAATTTGGTCTTGAATTTGGGGGTAAATTGGGGTGCAAAAATAGGCTGAAATTGCAACACAATTGAGGCTAAATCGTAAATAACCACTTTTCCCATTTTTATTTTATAAAATAGCAATAATGATTCTAAAAACAAATTACAAGTACTGGGTAAACAAATATTATATAAACAATAGTTTAAAAATGCTGGGATTGATTTTATAATTATAAAATGCTATCAATTACGAAATAAGCTATAATTGCAATTATATGCGATTTAGCTTTAAAAATGCCAAATGAATTTGTAAAAATGTACAAAAATTACCTTAATTATATTTTGGTATAAATATGAGGATAAAATAAGTTATTCACCAAAATGATAATTTTGGAAATAACTATCGAATTTTATTGTATAAAAATAGGCAATAACTTGGTTTAAAAATCATTAAAAAAAATGCCAAACTCTTGGGTGTGCTTATATATGCACATATATTCTATTTTGGAAGTATTTTGGGTAAAAAAAATACATTGGAAAAAATTGGGTATCAACAGTTGATAGGCTGACCAAGTCAGCATATTTTACTCCTGTGACAGTCTCCTATTCATCCGAGAGATTAGCTGAGATTTATATCCGGGAGATTGTTCGCCTTCATGGTGTACCGGTATCTATCATTTCAGACTAGGGTACGCAGTTTACCTTGCACTTCTGGGGTGCAGTTCAGCGATAGTTGGGCACATGGGTTGAGTTGAGCATAACGTTTCATCCTCAGACGGACGGTCAGTCCGAGCGAACTATTCAGATTTTGGAGGATATTCTACAGGATTGTGTTATCGACTTTGGAGGTTCGTGGGACTAGTTCTTTCCTTTAACGGAGTTTGCCTACAACAACAACTACCAGTCGAGCATCCAGATGGATCCTTATGAGGCTTTATATGGTAGGCGGTGTCGGTCTCCGATTGGGTGGTTTGAGCCGGGAGAGGCTTGTTGATAGGTACAGATTTGGTTCAGGAGGCCTTGGACAAGGTCAAGATCATTCAGGACAGGCTTCGTTCGGCTCAGTCGTGGCAAAAGAGTTATGCAGATCGTAAGGTTCGGGATGTAGCTTTCATGATTGGTGAGTGGGTCTTGCTCTGAGTGTCGCCTATGAAGGGCGTGATGAGATTTGGGAAGAAGAGCAAGCTTAGACCTAGTTTCATTGGGCCATTTGAGATCCTTGATCGAGTGGGAGAGGTGGCTTACAGACTTGCATTGCCGCCTAGCTTATCAGCCGTGCACCCAGTTTTTCATGTATCCACGCTTCGGAGGTATCACAGTGATCTAGCCCACGTGTTAGATTTCAGCACTGTCCAGTTGGACAAGGGTTTATCTTATGAGGAGGAGCCGGTAGCTATTCTAGACCGGCAGGTTCGTCAGTTGAGATCCAAGAGTTTTCCCTCTGTTCGTGTTCAGTGGAGAGGTCAGCCCCCTGAGGTATCGACTTGGGAGTCCGAGTCTGATATGCGGAGCCGTTATCCTCATCTATATCCCGACTCAAGTACTTCTTTCTTTTGTCCATTCGAGAACGAATGGTTGTTTTAGAGGTGGAGAATATGACAACCCAAAGGGTCATCACCTATTTTCTCTCTCTTTTCGTGCTTCCGAGGCCTTGGAAACCTCATTTTTAGTTGCCTCAATTTGCATGCGTAGTCCGGGCGAGTAGCCGGAAAGCTTATATGTGAAATTTTGTGAAAATGCAAAAAAACTGATATTTAAAATGAGTAAAGTTGACTTTGGTCAATATTTTGGGTAAACGGACCCGGACCTATACCCGGACCCGTGATTTGACGGTCCCGGAGGGTCCATAGAAAAATATGGAACTCGGGCGTATGCCCGGAATTGAAATCCGAGGTTCCGAGCCCGAGAAATGAATTTTTAAAAGAAATTGGTTTTCTGAAATTATTAAGGAAAATAGAAATAAAAATTTATTAGAATGTGTTGGTATCTGGCACGTATTCTGATTCCGACGCCCGGTACAGGACTTATATGTGTTTTAAGATATTTCTTTGAAGTTTGATTGAAATTGGACGTCGTTTGACGTGTTTCGGGCTTAAAACTCTAAATTTGAATGTTTATGAAGTTTGAAGGAAAAACTAGTGATTTTGAGGCATGATTCGTTGTGTTTGATGTTATTTTGGCGATTTGATCGCGCGAGTAAGTCCGTAGGAGGTTATTGTGGTTGTGTGCATATTTGGTTTGGAGCCCCGAGGGCTCGGGTGAGTTTTGGATAGGTGTTAGATTGCATTTCTCATTTTTGGAAAAATCTAGTATCAACAATATGCAGGATTCGCATTTGCGAAGCCAGAGTTCGCAAATGCTAAGGTCCAGCTATCGCAAATGCGAAAGCTGGTTCGCAAATGCGAAACCAGCCTAGGCCGGCCAAGGTTCGCAAATGCTAAGCCAAACCTCGTAAATGCGATGGTCACTGATTCGCAAATGCGAGATCCATTTTGCAAATGCGAAGGTCCCTTGGTAAGCCTGAGTTCGCAAATGCGAACAATAGTGTCGCATTTCCCAAGGCTGCACGGTTCGCAATTGCGAACCCAACTTCGCATTTCCCATATCCGCAACCCAGCAAATTTTATACTTAGTCGAATTTTCATCACTTTTCACCATTCTTTCAAAATCCAAACATCATAGGCAATTTTTCAAGAACAATCTTCATCCCAAATCATTTGTAAGTCGATTTTTACTCAATTATTTCAATCTTTAACATCATTTAACATGTTTTCCACTTAAAATCAAGGATTTTCATGGGTGAAATTGGGGTTTTTGAGTAGAACCTAGGTTTTTTAAAAATTGAGTATTTGGACCTCAATTTGAGGTCCGATTTGAAAATAAATTACATATTTTAGTTCGTGGGGGAATGGTAACCGGATTTTGGGTTCGAACTCGGGTTTTGACCACGTGGACCCGGGGGCGATTATTGGAATTTTTGGAAAAACCCTGGTAAATTCATCTTTATGCATTCAAATTGATTCATTTAGTGTTTATTAATGTAATTGAGCAATTTGTAATTAGATTCGAGCGAATTGGAGGTGGAATCGCGTGGTAAAGTGATAGTTGAGGGTTGAGTGGAATTTAAGGCTTTGAGGTAAGTGTTTGGTTTAACCCTAGCTTGAGGGATTAGGAGTTGAGTCATGATTGCTACCTGTTTTGTGTGGAGTACGACGTATGGGCATGGTGACGAGTATCCATGCGTCGGTGTCGAGCATGACCGTGAGTCTTAATTTGATAATTGTACACTCTTACTTGATCCTATGAAAATCTTGACTGAATATTGGTATTATTAATGTTAAGAAGAAGTTGAATAGGGTTGGTTATAGCTGACTCTCCCTTGTCGGGATAGTTGACTTGTTGCTATTGTTCCCTTGCCGGAAAAAGTATTGATTTGATTGTTCCCTTGCCGGGAAGAGTATTAAATTGATTGTTCCCTTGTCAGACTCGTATTGTGTATTGTGTTGAAAGTAAAGGGAGCGGGTGGTACGCCTACCACAAGTGATATTGAAATGGGAGCGAGTGGTACGCTTACCACACATGATATATTGAAATGGAAGCGAGTGGTACGCCTACCACACATGATATATTGATATGGGAGCGGGTGGTACGCCTACAACACATGATATATTGATATGGGAGTGGGTGGTATGCCTACCACGAGATATTGAGAAATGGGATCGGGTTGCATGCCTGCAACGAGATGAGTTGAATATGAAAGTTGCCTTGTTTATTCATTATTGCTAGAAGTTAAACTGTAGATGTACTTACCATTATTCCTGATATTTGTTTCTAACTGTTACCCCGAAGCATGCTCCCCTCCCCAGTTTTAAATTGTTATGTTCTTGCTATTTTCCATTATACTAGTATATATATCTGCACAGGTTTACGTGATGTCCAGTCTAGCCTCATCACTACTTCGCCGGGGTTAGGCTAGGAACTTACTAGCACATGGGGTCGGTTGTGCTGATGCTACACTCTGTGCATTTTTGTACAGTGTCCAGGTTTCGAGCAGTAGCAACATCAACTTTAGTTCGGGAGCATACCTTCAGTCCGGAGAGACCCGAGGTAGCCTTGCAGGCATCTATTGGCCCGGCGTCTCCCTTCTGTCCTTACATTAGACTGTCATCTCTTTGTATTCGGGATAAGCAGATTTATGTTTCTTTCAGACCTTTAATTTAATATTTTCCTAGATGTTCGTGAGTATGTGACTGAGGGTGGGAAATCCGGGTCGTGACAACTTATTACTTGTTTGAAATGGCATAATACTTATAACCTCGATATAATCTTGTCCTTGAACTGATGTCAATTGTCTTATGACAAATCCAACGTATAATACTATGTGGTGTAACATCATTGTAATATGCCAACATACAATACTACGTGGTGTAACATCGTCTTAATATGCCAACGTACAATACTACATGGTGTAACATCGTGGTAATACTGCAGAGCATAACAGAAACCACCAAGATCAAGCTGCGGTCTGAACCTGGCCTCAAGTCCTCCAAACTGGCCCACCTTCACAACATAGAGAACACATCTCACACCTCATCCATGACATCAAAAGTTGTCGAGGCATAGCTGATACCGAATGGTCGACATCATATACGAGTGAGTGGAAGTAATTCAAATGCTCCAAGATGAATCATTGTCGCACGATAAGGAAAGAAGGATGGGAAGTTTATCCTAGATGTCTTGTAGCCTCTCAAAGATAGATATGAGCATCATCATACCGATCCACAAGACTTTACTAGACACTTGATCATGACTCGTAGAATCTATGAACCTATAGCTCTGATACCAACTTATCATGATTCAAAATCCATCTAGTCATGATGACACCTAATCTACCCGCTAGGTATGCCAAGTAATAGTCAACACCACTCAAATGATAATAATAAAAGTGAATGAGTAAAATAACTGAAGTTCTATACAATCTCCTAAGGATTGGTAGTACAAGTTATGAGCTTATAAGACTTAGAATTTACAAAGCTGGTACAGAATAAATACAGCATTTTCTCGAAATATACATAAAAAGATTCGCAAAAATAAAGCTACCAAGGACAAGTGGTAGCTATAATCGGAACGCAAGTAAATCTTCCATACCAGGTCCCACCATACATAACAACCTTAGCTCCAAGATCTGCACGCAAGGTGAAAAAGTGTAGTATAAGTACAACCGACCCTATATACTCAATAAGTAACAAACCTAACCTCAAGTTGAAAGCAGTGACGAGCTCAGAAAAATGTTAGAGTCCAACAACAATATCCAATAACAACTCGTAATAATATAATGAGAAAAGTAAAGGTAAATAACTCAAGAGATATATGATCAGCTCGTTCACAGTTACAAGAAAGTAGGCAGCTATTCAAGTATAACAGTCAGTTCCAAATCTCACCACTGAAAATCAACTAAACATGAGTTTATCAAAAGAACTGTATTCCTAATTCACAACACTATATAAGAATTTTCGTTTACCAATCAACATGAGGAAAGTACATATCTATTGCTACATATCAATATACATATCGAGTCCTCAATTATCATTTACCATCTAGCATGAGGAATATACATCTCTATGTCTACATGTGAAATATACATGTCAAATCATCAATGTCACATTACCGTCTAACATTAGAAAAATGCATTTCTATGACTACATGTCAAGTATGCATGTCAATTGAATGATTTCACGGTGATATCCTCAGGTACTCTCACTCTTAACATACTCAAGCTATCTATCTCAATGCCCACTTAATCATAGAAACACAATCACTCAGCACTGTACGATTGCTTGGCATCAATGCCCCTCACCAAAGCACGTGTATGTAATCATGATCCAGGTTTAACCTTGTATTGTATTGCTATCCTGTCTTCTTTTATTCGTGTTTTTCCTACTTGTTAGATTAATTGAGATATAATTCATGTTAGAAATCATATTTAGGCTTTTTGGTTAAGACCTAATAGGGTGATCTCTGTTGTTTTGGGTTATCTGATTAACTGAATTTTACACTCGGTCATGATTCTTTATTGGCATATCATATCTCAGTCTCTTCATTGTTACACAACATGATATCATTATTTTCCCATATGTGGTGCTGTTGGGCTGAGTGATATGAAATCGTGAGCCCATGAGACTTGAGAGTTTGATGACTGAGTTGGGTCTCAGAGCCATGTTGAGAGTGTTGTTGTGGATCGGGTTATACGTCGCAACAGGCCATATTAATTTTTATTATTATTATTATTATTATTATTATTATGATGATGATGATGATACACCCCATATTTTTGCATGTGAGATTACGTTGTAAGTCAATTGATGTAAGTTATGAAATGAGATCATCTTTGAAAGTAGATGAAGTTAGTTAATCATGTTAAGGATGTTACAGATATTTGATATCATGGACTGCAAGTACCAAGGGGGTTGGAAGGCTTAGAAGCTAAACAAATTGAAAAAAATAAGTCTCGTCACAAGGCGGCAAATTGGGAATGTTATAAGATGTACTTTTTGGGTGAGACTAGGGTGCTTAACATGATAAAGAGGTTATGTTATAAGTTATGTTAGTTGTATAATAGTCGTGTGTTTTGTTTTGAAGTCAAGCGAGTTGTGTAACAAAAGTTGGCAAAGTTCATCACAAGTTACATTCATAAATATGCTGAAAATTAGGTCAAATGTAGCTGAGCATTTCTCCCAATGTACTTGAAATTACGGGATATCTACCTACCAAATTGAATATTTACAAGTCTAGTTTCCAATAGAATAAACTGTTCATTAGTACAACATTTTAGTAGAGAGATATTCATATTTTTGTGAGACTGCACAGACTGGTAGGTGATAAGTAGGCGCATCACCTACTCGCCAAAAGGAGAGGCCTCAATTAAAAGCTCCTAAAGTCAGCCAAATGGGGCTTTTAAGGGCTTATAAACTCATTTAATTCACTCATCCTTCCTATCATGAAAACCAGATTTAACCCTTGCAACTCCTCCCAAAAATCCCCTATAAACCCTAGGATGTTATAATGTGATTCTAGTGCCGAAAATCCCGGACAACTTGCTAGTTTCTCTTTATCCTTCTTGTAGCTGCGTTGGGGAACTGATTTTTGATGAAGAAGGATTAGATTTCGGGGGTTATACTTAGTCCAAGGTAATTTCATGCTTCTCCTTCCATTATCTATGTATTTACGAGTTGTAACTCGATCGTAAAAACTAGATCTAGCGAGTTTTAAAAGAGTGGTATGCTATTTGTTGTTGCGTCACTGTTGGCTATTTGTGAACTTATTTTTAAGTGGAATTGATGGCTGTTTTATAGGATAAGTTTGGATTAATTATATACTGTTGTTTGTGTTGCTCAATTTGAAAGAAAAGACAAGTTGAAATGTGTTTTAGTAAACTGAAAAATCAGTTTTGAGTTGCTGAACTCGTGGGACTATTTTATTGGTTGTTTTGTGTTATTGTTGGGTTGTCTTTGTTGTTAATATTTTTATGGAGTTTGGGAGGATAATGGGTATGGAGAAACACCATATAATGGCAGGGTGATTTGCTAGTCGTTCGTCGTTACATTTCGGGTTGTTTGATACTACTAGGGTTATCGTTTTTTGTATAAACTGATTGGGGTTTATAGGCTGTTTTGTGGTATTTTGTGATGGGTATAAGGTTGGAAAATGATGTATACATGTTGTTATTGTTGTGTTCTTGTTGTTCTATGTCGAATTGGGAGGAAGTAAATATTATAAGGGAGATGTTGCCCGTGTTATTATATAATAAGTTTGTCATTCATTGTGTGATAGTTGTACCTTCCATAACTTGATGATAGTATTGTTATCATTGTTGTATATTAAGGTGTAAAGAGACGAGTTTAACGGGTTTATTGGAAAAATTGTGATAAGGTATGTTAAGGCTAAACCTTTCCTTCATTTTTGGCATGATCTGTTAACTACATACGTTTGATAATGAGACACAAAGAGAAGTTCGTACTCCTAAGTTTATGTACATTATCCTAGTCTCATAAGTTATAGTATTCTCCCTTATCAACACTTTATGTTCAGTTAAATATTATCTTCTTCCAGTCAAGAGAGCAGAGGGTCTGTATATA
>MU669989.1:24329-82587 GCA_026770625.1 Nicotiana glauca | reverse complement strand
AAATATATATATTTTTTTTTTATTCAAAACTTTCCTTTTTCTTAATTTTTAAATTACTCCCAAAAATTTAAAAAATTAATATTTTTCGTTTTTTATTATTATTTTAAAATAAAAATAAAAAAATAATATTAATATTAATAATTCACCTTTTAAAATTTTGTATTTTTACCCTATAACAAAAAGTGTAATAAAATTAAAATAATTGTAGGTTAAAACCCCCTAAAATATTTACATAGAAGATGTGATAAAAAATTAAATATTGTCAAAAATTAGGTGCTCACAAAGCCATCTGGTCCTGCAGTGTTGTGAGGGCTAAGGCTAAAAACTGCATCCTTGATTTCTTTGTCCTCTAGGATTTTGCTTAACATGTTGTTGTCCTCACTTGAGATGCAATGAGGAATACAATCCAGAATAGAATTGTCGATCATAGGAGGAGTAAGGTTGAAGATTGTTTGAAAACGCCTAACTGCTTTCTTGGCTATCTTCTCATCTCCCTTGATCCATTTTCCTTTACTGTTTTTGATGCGATTGATTTGTTGCCTTCTTCTTTTCTCTCTGAATATTGAGTGAAAGTATTTGGTATTCTTTTCCCCTCTTCGAACCACTTTATATGAGATTTTTGTCTGAGCATGGATTCTTGAAGACTGGCCATCTGACATATTGACCATGAGCCTTGTTGACATCTTCTCTACTCTTTATCGAATTATTTTCAATATCTATGTCCTCTAACTCTTGGAGTTTATCCTCCCAATTGGTAAAAACTACATTGATATCCCCAATTTCACTCCTAGACCATTAGGAGAGCCTTTTACGAAGGGCTTTGAGCTTGTTTTGAAGAATCCACATACAATTCCCAGATACTTCAGTATTTCGGGACTCCTTGACAATGTCATAAAAACCTTCTATGTTTACCCAGCAATTCAGAAATCTAAAATTATTAATGTGTTGTTGATTACCAAGCAAGTTCTTCAAAAGAAGATGTCTGTGATCTGAACTTGTCCTTGCAAGATGCCTAACATAACATCTTTGAGACAGTTGATCCCAGAGGTCATTAACTAAGATTCTGTCTAACCTTTTCCAAATCCTCTTCGTAGATCTTATGTTATTACACCAAGTGTAATTAGAACCATTGTGTCCAATATCAATGAGACCATAGTTGTCGATAAAAGTTTGAAACTCCAAGTATCTATACATTCTATGAGGTTTACCCCCAAGTTTTTCATTAGGATCCATAATAATATTGAAATCCCCTCCTATGCACCAAGGAACATCAATCACCATATTGTCCTGTTCAAGAGACTGCCATATGTCCCTCCTGTCTTTAGATTTGCATTTAGCATAAACGGCAGTAATGCAAATATCCTGCATACCAACATCATTATAGAATTTTATAGTAATGCGTTGATCACTGATGGCAATAACCTTGGTGGAGTTGAATGCATTCCAAAAACACCAAATTTAACCATTGTTATTGAAACAATAGTGTTGAAATCCTAAAAATTTCCTGTAACCATCTAATTTTTCTTTTTAAAACAAAAGGTTCAAAGATAGTCATATATTGAGTGTTGTTGAGTTGATCAGACACTACAAGAAAAACTCGAATTACATGTGAATTTTACCTGGAATTTTTTCCGCAGATAGATGCTGTGAATTTTCATGCTAAAATCTCAGAGTTCCTTAATTTTAGAATATTTACATGCAGACACGATTTCCACAGCTAAATCCGTAAGTAAAATTGGCGCCTTTTAGCGCAAATATGTTACCTAAGGATTTATTTAGGGAAATAATTCCCAAGTATTATTTTTGTCGGTAGATTCGCAGGTAAACAGTAAAAAAATGAAAATTTTAATTCCTTTATGAATTCGTAAAAAATTTCCCAGGTAACAATACTTGCGGATTTAGTTAAGGATTATTTCCCGGGAATTTACCTGGGAATATTGTTACTTAGAGAATTATTTGGGGATTAGTTCTTGAGAATTTATTTGGGGATGTGATTACCTAGGGAATCACTTGGGGATTTTGTTGATGCGATATTTATTGGAAATTATTTCTAGGGAATTTACCTAAAGATTTTATTACCTAGGGAATTACCTGGTAGTTTTATTGTTGCAATTTAGCTGAAGGTTATTTTTTAGGGATTTACTTGAAAGTCTTATTACATAGAAAAATACTTGAGAATTTTGTTGTTGCAATTTTAGCTTGGGATTTGTTAGTTTGTATGGGTCCACCAAATCTTAGAGTACCTTATCCACTACAAGTTTTCGATGAGAGCACTTAGTAAAGTAGTAAGTAAATGAGGCAGATAATTTTTTAAGTGGAAAAATCCCGCACAAGGGGATAAAAAACTACGACCTATACCTGTAGGCTTTTAACTTTACTAACTTGTAATCTTACATATTACAAGCCACTTTATAATACTTCCTATTGCAAAGGATTTATTCAATAACTTGTGGTATCTTTACCACAAGCTACTTTGTGACTATCCTAGTTACAAATGCTTTTTCTAACTTATGATGCTATCACCACAAGCAACTTTGTAATTCTACGATTGTAAAGACTTTTCCTTATGACTAAATATAGTCACAAACTAGACTCAACGGGTTTAGGGATTTAAAAGAGGATTCCTAATCAGTATGCTTCTATATAAGCGACTTTAGGAGATGTAGGAAGTACAATAACAAGGTTACAACTCAACTAGGACAACAACAATCAATCTTTTAGGAACTGGTCCGCAGTGGCATTCAACCTTGTTCTTCAAGCTTGAGAGAATGATTTTTCTATTTTTGCAAAAGGCTTGAATGAGAAACAAAAACCTTCCATTGATGTCTTTGTATAAGGCTTCATTTTGTACATCTTGATCACATCACTTAAAATGATGTGAGTGTTTTGTTTGGTTAGAGAATGAGTGGGCTGTTAGTATATTGCAATGCAACAGAAACAGTGCCGGTAGTCACTTCAGTTCCAGCTGTGTCCAAATGACTCTGTACTGCTACATAGTAACCACAAGAGCACTAGGCTCTTGATTGGTTCCTATGCTTCTGAATCTGTAGCAGTTTATCTTTAGCTGGGATCAGTTCAAGTTTGCAGCAATCCAAGTAGGTCAGGCTCCTTATCTGATTCTTATCAATAAGTTTGTTAGATCATCAAAATATAAGGGAAGATTATTTAAGATCTATCAATTTCCTTCTTTTTGATAATGACAAACTTAAACAGTTATAAGTTCAGAATTAAGGCAGTAGAAAGCATTGTCAGTGAGTTCCACCTAAGACGATGCCTTAATATTTCAATTTCAATTCTTATAAGAACCAGTTCTCCAATGTGATTCCCCCTGAGTCCATAGCTATATTTCCCATTTTGGCATCATTAAAAAGAATAAAAATACAAAGAATTCCAGCTAAGCTAACTCATGTCACATATGTGCACACAATCATGATAAGGAATAGAATGCAAAGTGAAAGTAATGGACACAATAAGAGAGGATTTATATTAAAAATTTGGTTCATATGCACCTTACTTTGAAAAAAGGAAGAGGCAGCATTTGGACTTGATCACGAGAGCAGTAGTAGTAGTACATCCCAACCACAACAAAAAAATAACAAAAAAACATCCACCAATCATCAACAGAAACTAAAAAAGGAACAAATCTAGATAGCTGGTCACTGAGGGGAAACTTAGGGGGCACTAGGAGGAAAAGGCTTGGAAGCAACGGTAAGAGTCTGGAGAACAAGGTTTATTTGGGAATTTTTCAACTTTTGCTCATTGAGAAGTTCATCTTTTAGGTTCTCAACTTGCGCCCTGAGGTCAGTACTTTTTTGAGTCAAACTGATCACCTCATCATTTGTTATTGGAACCGCTCGAGCTTGCTGTCTTTCCAGGATGGCATTCCTGGCCTTCAGTATCTTCTCAACTGTGCTGTTTTAGGAATTGATGAGCTGGGACACGGGTTGAAGTGCTTCCTGCACCCCCATATTTTTCGATATACTCACACTCTTCCAAGGTTGTCTGTGAAAATGTCTATTTACGGGTCCCTACTTTACCTGTTCCTAGTGGAACCACGAAATATTGAAACACTTTCGTGAGCAAGAATCCATAGGGAAGCCCGTGATTTCCATCTTTGAAATCATCTACTTTCTGCATGTGCTCAATCAATATGGCAAGCAGACTCACAGGTTTGAAACCGTCCAATTGCTCCATTAAGAATAAATCGGATTTGGAAGTAATAGATCTCCTTTATGCTCGAGGCAACAAGAATTTGTTCACCAGTTCAAACAACAACTGCTTTCTTATGAACATGTTCCCCCTTCTGATTGGAATTATCTTTCACGACTGCATTTTAGAATTGTATTGACAAACATCTCTCACGCTAGATAGAATTTCCCCAAGTAATTTCACGTCAAAGACAATATCCACCCCATTTAATAAGGCACACACATGGTCGGTATCCACTGGAAAGAGACTGGAGAAGAAACTCTTGACGTCCTCCTCATAACTTTAGGAGCGTCAATGTAGAACAGATGCGTCCATTGCTAAAACTCCACCATTTCTAGAAGCTAACACATTTCTGCCATCTCATAGATTGTTGGGTCAAACATGCAGCCCAAAAAAACTTTTTGACGCCTTAGTCGCTCAGATCCAAGGCAGATGTCACTTCTGGCTTTCTTCCCTGAACCGGGTTCTTCAACTGTTTCCCATTTGGGTTTCTTATGCTTTTCTCCACTGACTTTTCCTTTCCCTTTTGACTTGACAAGAATGTCCTCATCACTCACTGCTTCCTTCATCTTGGACTTAGAAGTAGATCCTTTCTCTATGGAAATAGATTCAGCTCTTTTTGAAGACCGCCTGACAAGGGAACCAGGTTCCTCAGGGATTCCTTCCTCCACCTCCACCACGGGGATGACTTCCTTATTAACAGGTACACCATCTTTTAACAACCTTCTTCTTTTCTTCTTACTACTTTTCTTGCTCTTTTGAAGTGCAGAATCATAGGCCACCTTGACTTGAAGCCTAGTAGTAGGCCGCTTAATTTCAAACTCAGGGGTGGTAACAACCCTGCGCTTACTAATGAATGCGTCTAGGGCCATGTTGTCCAGGTCTTGCTCATCACTGGATCGTATCTCTGTGCTTGAATTTCCATAGGCACAACATCGAAAGTAGGTACAAAACTTTCCTTGGGGGGCGGGGGGGATTATGACCTGGGTTCTCCAGAGAGGGATCAGGCTCCTCATGTGATGCCCCAGTAGTGTATATTGTTGCTTCCCCTTCAACAACCATAATGACCCCTTCTACCCATATGCTTTATGACTCTTGTCTCTGAGAAAGAACTTCATGCAATATCCTATCGGCGGAGACCACAAACACAGTCTTTTCTTCTTCATCTGGTGCTTCCACAACCATGGAGTCAACGACAACGATGGCGGTGCCTTTTGTTAACTCAGTATTTTGACCTTGTTCGCTATTTAGGGTTTGACTGGAGTGTACAACAGACGGAACAGTAGTTTCAGTGGTTGTTGAGTCGGGAAGAGGATGGGAAACTGGGGAAGGCGTGATATTAGCAGGAGTGGTAGGGGGTGATACAGACTCAGTGAAGGCTGGGGGTTCCATAGATGGGTTAGAGGTGGGAATAGTTGAGGCAGAGAGATCAGATGTTTTCTAAATCATTAGAAGAGGTGGTGTGATGATCCCTTTCTTTTGGGTGAATCTAACCTAGGGCTTATGGTTAAGAAGATCAGAAAGAGGGGTTTTAAAATTGAGAGGATAATTATGAGGGGAGAAAAATAGGCACCGTTTCTGAAATGGCAGTTGGGCATGGAGAATTGTGATGTTTGAATTGAAGGGACGTGATAGCTGGATCTGAATAATTGATGACATGGCAGTTGTATTTTGTGTCTTTTAAGACGTGTATTAAAGGACGCACAGAACTACTAACCTTTAGTACAAGAACTTGGTTCTTGAAAAACATTTTCTTCAAGCCCATTCTCCCCTTTTTTTGAAAAGAATTAATCCCCTTTTATCAATCATGTATTGTATCTACTGCTTCTATGCTCATCATGCATGTTTACCTGTAACAATACTAAAATGAGTTAGACAGGGCCAGAAAACACCTTGAACAAATTATTTCTTAATAATATGAGCCAAACCAAAAAGGGATCAGGTTCTTAATTGGGCCTCAATAGTCCCAGTTTTACTCTATTTTTTTCAAACTGTTCCCTACTTAGTGCCTTGGTGAAAAATATCTGCAATCTGATCTTCTGTGCTGCAGAACTTCATGCATATCAACCCTTTCTCCACATTATCTCTTAGAAAGTGATGCATCACATCGATATGTTTTGTTCTTTTATGCTGAACTGGATTCTTTGCCATGTTGAGTGCATTGGTGTTGTCACATAGGAGGGGCACACTCTCAGTGAATACTCCAAAATCCTCCAGTTGCTTCTTGATCCACAGAAGATGAGCACAGTACGATGCGGCAACTACATATTCAACTTCAGTTGTTGAAAGAGCCAGTGAATTTTGCTTTCTTGTTCCCCAAGAGATAAGGCATGATCCTAGGAAGTGAGCCATTTCTAGAAGTGCTTTTTCTATCCACAAGATAACCTGCATAGTCTGATCCAGCATACCCAATCAGATTAAAATTGTCACTTGATGGATAGTATAGCACCAGGACCTACGTGCCTTTAAAATATCTTAGTATTCTTTTGGTAGCCTTCAAGTGAGATTTCTTGGGATTTGTTTGAAACCTCACACACAATCCCACCCACGCTGAAAACGATATCAGGTCGACTGGCTGTGAGATAGAGAAGAGACCCAATGATGCCTCTATACATTGTTTGATTGACAGGAGACCATGTTTCGTCCATGTCTAGTCGAGTGGCAGTTGCAATGGAAGTGCTTATCACCTTTGATGCTTCCATGTCAAACCTCTTCAAGAGCTCCCTGATGTATTTCTGCTGATAGATGGAAGTACCTTTTGGAGACTGTTTTACTTGAAGACCCAGGAAGAAATTTAATTCCCCCATCATGCTCATTTCAAACTCACTTCCCATAAAGTTTGCAAATTCTTCACACAGAGATCAGTTGTTGCTCCAAAAATGATGTCATCAACATAAACCTGAACGATGAGCAAGTTCCTTCCCCATTTCTTTAAGAAAAGAGTGTTGTCAATCTTCCCTCTCTTAAAGCCGTTTTCTAAGAGAAATTTTGACAATCTTTCATACCATGCTCGAGGAGCCTGCTTTAGCCCGTACAGGGCCTTGTCCAATTTGAACACATATTCAGGGTGCTCATGACTTTCAAACCTAGGGGGTTGCTTCATATAGACTTCTTCCTTAAGTAGTCCATTCAAAAATGCACTTTTGACATCCATTTGGAACAAAGTGAAATCCATATGAGAAGCAAAGGCAATCAGAATTCTGATGGCTTCTATGCGAGCTACTGGAGCAAATGTTTCATCATAGTCAATCCCTTCCTTATGATTCTAACTTTGAACCACTAGCCTCGCTTTGTTTTTTGTGGTAATTCCATGCTCATCGAGCTTGTTTCTGAATAACCACCTGGTTCCTATAATGGTTCTATCTGGAGGTCTAGGTACCAGGTGCTAAACGCTATTTCTCTCAAACTGATGCAGCTCGTCTTGCATGGCTGTAATCCAATCTGCATCTTTTAAGGCTTCCTTGATATTTTTGGGTTCTATCTAGGAGAGAAAGACTGAAAAGGCAAGTGAATTTCTAGCTCTTGACCTGGTTTGGACTCCAAAATCTAAATGATTGTTTATATTATCTATGTGGTGAGAACTTTGATGTCTCGAGTTAGATGTGTGGGGTTCATTCTGAGAGGAAGACCATATGTTTGGCTGATTATCCTCTATCTCTCAGATGTTAGTGGAGTTCCTTAAACTGTATCAACCACTCTTTCTTTAGCTTCAGTAGTTGTGATTGAAGTGCTTGGCTCTATTGATGATGACCCAGCATTGTCTTCATTTGTCTCCTTCACTTGGCTCAGCCTTTCCGTTTGTCATGTTAATGACTTCACTGTGAACAAGTAAGGGTTCTTCATCTCCTTTATCGAAAATTTGAGAGACACTCAGGAGACTATACTTGAGTCCATTGATATAGTACACATTTTCAATAGAGTGAGTGAGTGACTTTCCAACTTTTCCAACTCCAAAAATGTACCCCTTTAGGCCATTGCCAAAGGATACACTCACTCTTTGCAGGGCTTTTAGTGAGAGAAAGTCTGCGGTGTTCCTAGTCATGTGTTTCGAACACCCACTGTCCGTAAACCATTATTGAAAACTTCCCTTCACTATTCCCTGTACAAGAGATTAGGAGTTAGTTTTAGAAACCCAAACATGTTTGGGTCCCTTATAGTAACCAAGAGGATGAATAAGAGCTCTCTTAGTCCATGCTGGTAAAGTCAGTTTTCTGTGAGTAAAACCCGGTCCCTCATTTGTAGTCACAGTTTCAGCAGCCACTTTATCTTTTGATACTGATTGATTCTTGGCCTGGACACCTTCCTTGGAGTGCACAGTGTTCCCATATTGGGTATGAGGCTAGTTATCAGATGCAGTGGCGCTCTTACTGTGAGGGTTGTAAAGAGCTTTCCTCCTTGAGAACCCTAATCCCCGCCCCTTTTTAATGACATTAGTGAACAAGGCAGGGGTAGCTTCTATGGACCAGGTCCACTTTAGAGACTTCTCAAGATCATTCATAACTTTTTATAGATTGGATTGGATGACGTTTTTCTCAATTTCAGCACTCATCCTACATCTCAAGGCCTTCACCTCATCTTCAAGCCTAACAGATTCCTCACTAACTATCTCTTTTCCTCTTTCAGGGTTTTCAGGTTTTGACTTAGTCAAGGGCTCTATCATTTGTTTCCTTTGGTCAGCAGTTTCTGTCAAAAGACCACTCTTTTCTTTTCTAAGAGTTTTAATGGCTTTCTTTTGATTAGTAATTACAGTTACTAAGTTTTTTCTAGTATGTTCAGATTCTTCTAGTTCTAAGAACAAGGAATCCCTATCCTCAACAAGACTATAAAAAGCAGTAATTAAGACATCAGCTAAGCACATGAGATATTTTGGAGAGTAAGATTTCAGATTTTTCTGAACATCCCTAAAGTTTACCTCTTCATTACCATTGTCGTCATCATTGTCTGATTGTGCCATCAAAGAAAGCGTTGAGTCATATCCAATCTCCTCGCCTTCAACTGCCATCGTAGAACTATCATTAGCATTAGATTTATCTTGTCTTACTTGTGTAGTTAAGCTATTTGCAATGCCTCCCATATTTCCTTTGCAGTGTCGCATGTAGAGATTCTGTCGTACTCTTTAGGTTCCAAACCATCTACCAGGATTTTCTTGGCACGAACATTCTTCTCCATCGCTTCTTTATCTGTTAGTGTATTCTTCGCTGGTCCTTTTTTTTGAAACTGAATTTTCATTTTGTACTTTGATTGGAACAAACGGACCATCACAGATAACATCTCAAAGCTCACAATCCTCAGCCATAATGAAATCATGCATTCTAGCTTTCCACCACCAATAATGTTTTCCATCAAACTTGGGTGGGTGATATATGAATTCACCTTCTTCAAAATTTAGTGGAGCCATCATGCGGATCCTTCCTAGGTGTTAACCTGATAGGAGGAACCTGCTCTGATACCAATTATTAGTTTGTATGGGTCCACCAAACCGTAGAGTACCTGGTCCTCTACAAGTTCACGCTGAGAGCACTTAGTAAAGCAGTAAGTAAATGAGGTAGAAGATTTTTTACCTGGAAAAACCCCACACAAGGGAATCAAAAAACCATGACCTACACCTGTAGGCTTTTAACTTTACTTACTTGTAGTCTTACCTATTATAAGCCACTTTACAATACTTCCTATTGCAAAGGATTTACTCAACTAACTTGTGGTACCTTTACCACAAGCCACTTTGTGACTATCCTAGTTACAAAGGCTTTTTCTAACTTGTGATGCTATCACCACAAGCCACTTTGTAATTTTACGATTACAAAGACTTTTCCTTATGACTTAATCTAGTCACAACCTAGACTCAACAAGTTTAAGAATTTACAAGAGGATTCCTAATTAGTATGCTTCTATGTAAGCAATTTTAGGAGATGTAGTAAGTACAATAACAAGGTTACAACTCAACTAGGACAACAACAATCAATCTTTTAGGAACTGGTCCGTAGTGGCGTTCAACCTTGTTCTTCTAGCTTGAGAGAATGATTTTTCTATTTTTGTAAAAGGCTTAAATGAGAAACAGAAACCTTCCATTGATGTCTTTGTATAAGGCTTCATTTTGTACATCTTGATCACATCACTTAAAGTGATGTGAGTGCTTTGTTTGGTTAGAGAATGAGTGGGTTGTCAGTATATTGCAGTGCGACGGAAACAGTGTCGGCAGTCACTTCAGTTCCAGCTGTGTCCAAATGACTCTGTACTGCTACGTAGTAACCACAAGAGCACTAGGTTCTTGATTGGTTCCTAGCTTCTGAATCTGTAGCAGTTTATCCTTAGTTGGGATCAGTTCAAGTTTGTAGCAATCCAAGTAGGTCATGTTCCTTATCTGGTACTTATCAATAAGTTTGTTAGATCATCAAAACATAAGGCAAGAGTATTTAAGATCTATCAGGATTATTTCTTGAAAATTTGCTTGGGAATTTATCTGGGCATATGTCGCGATTTTGAATTTCCAACATTATATCTTTTTAAAAATTACAAAAACTAATGATTTGTAGAAAAATATTACTCATTATTGATTTATCTATTATATATTTTGTCAATTTATTTATAAATAAATATATTAAAATAGTGATCCTATGTAAAATCTAATGATATGATAAAACTTAGGTTACATGTACAAACATAACTAGTTTATTTAATTTTTTATCTCCTACATATATTATTTTTTTACATTTATTTAACATGATGAAACTAAATTATAGTATTTAAGAAATATTAGTTTGTATATTTTAGTATTAAAACTTAATTAGATATCAAGTGATTTTATGATTTTACCTGCAAACATCATCTCTTAATTAACTTAACATTATTGAAGTAACTTAATCTTGTATATATTGCTAGAATTAGCGTAACGATTTTTTCCAATTACGTAATCATATATGATGTG
The DNA here is from genome assembly GCA_026770625.1 of Nicotiana glauca. NCBI lineage: Eukaryota > Viridiplantae > Streptophyta > Magnoliopsida > Solanales > Solanaceae > Nicotiana > Nicotiana glauca. The sequence continues at coordinate 71,453 of MU669989.1, read as the reverse complement.
TTTATTTCGTGTTAGTTTATGTATTTTTTTATGTAAGAAAAAAATTTAATGTGCTATTCCACTGTATATGAACAAAAATTTTGGAAAAATAACAAACAATATTTTTAATTAAAAGTAATATACTCGTAATTTAGTTCACTTACTTTTACTTGAAAAGAACTTTCATTTACTTTTTGGTATCCTCATTTAATACAACCTTCTTAAAAAATAAAATAAAAAATAAGAGGAAAATAATAGTACTCCTAGTAAAAAAGAAAACTGAGAGAGGAAATGCAATATGCGGGGACATCTTGTCCCACATCGGCCTAATAAATTGAAATCCTCCACCATATTATACAAAACCACTTTGACTAACCGTATATATGACTATATGATATATGGATCATGAAAAATATAAATTCGATAATAGAAACATAATAACCAATAATTTTAATTTTTTGTCTAGAAGTTCATGCATATTTTATTTGAGAATTTTCATAGAGAATTACTAGCAGATATTTTTCTATGAAGATCCGCAAGAAAAATTCCCCTTTTCATGATTTTGTATCAAAAATTTCATGCAAATTTTTAGAGTTTCTTACGAAAAAATCCTTAGGTAATGTATATGCGAATTCAAAATCCCCAGGTAACTTATTAGGGAATTTTAAATTTCGCAGGTAATAATTACCCACAAAGATTTTTTCATCGGATTTTTGTTTGAAGGAAAAATTCGCAGGAAACAAAATTACCTGGGGACTTTCTTATATAACCGCTAGGAAAATCCCCATGTAATTTGTGATTTTCTTGTAGTGAGATTCTTTAGCCTATGAATGGCTTTTTTGGATCTAACTCCCCTAATGTTCCAAAATAGAGCACTAATCATTGAGACAAATTAGGGGTGTTGTCCTCCTTTTGATTCCTTCTCACTGAAGGTTGAGTTTTGTTCCTGTGTCTTTTGCCATTTTTTCTGGTTTCACTTCTCTATCTCTTTGTATTTTGTTGTTGATCATCAGTATGAGCGTGAGAATCTTGATCTTCCTTTCTCATCTTGCTTATTGCTCAATTGCTCAGCTTCTTGAAAACTGTCCGAGATATCATTCTCTTGATTAATGTTGTTGCAATCTTCCGTGTTTTCATATAAGTCCACAACCAATTGAAGCCCTGGTTGATTCCTTATCTACGTAGGGACAGTAGAAGAACTAGAATCATAACACTGATCCCGTTTTTCTATCCCCTCACTTCTGTTCTCTCGACTGACTTGTCTAAGGCCATTTTGTATTTGTTGATCCTTTCCTATATGAAGCTCATTGGCTTCAGAAAAGGTTTCATTGTTGTTATTCTCCTCACTCTGATCCTGCTGAAAGGTTTTGTCTTTTGTAGCAGGGCTTAGGATACTTTCTTCTATAAATTGATTTGAGAATTCATTTTGTTTTGCTGCAGATAGACTTATCTCTTCTTTTGCTATTAGCCAGTTTGAATAACACTTTGCTCTTTTTTTTGGCATTTTCTTAGTATTTTTTTTCTTGGTCTTCTTCCTGCTATCTTTTTTGATTTTGAGTTTGGCATCTTCAATTTGTTGATTTTGAGTGGTCTCTGAATTCAGAAGTTTTTGGACTTCTTCATTACTGCTATTTGCTGGATTGCTTCCCTCTTGACGTGTGGATAGTTGACGGTCTTTATCATGATTCTGAACTCAAGTGCCCTACAATTGATCATGTAATGGCCAATTTTCCTACAATGTTTGTAATATTTTGGGAACCCTTCATATTTCAGCTTTTGAGTGTATCCTTTGAGAGGTGAATCCTCATACTCTTGTCCAACAAAAACACTTTGAGGTAGTGACTTCAGCAAGTCCACTTCTACTCGAATCTTAGCCATGCTTGGCCTGGTTCTACCCATAGTTGCAGCATCCAAAGCTAGAGGAGTACCCACTGAACTTAGAAGTATTTTATGTAGTGCCAATCATGCATATGAAAGGGCAAGCCGGGCAAAAGAACCCAAGCAGGAGCCACCGGAAGATCCTCCTCTAGTTTGAAATCTGGAGATCAGTTTTGCAACCATATTTGTATTCCTGTAATTTCAATGACTCGTCGGAACCAAACAGTTTTTCAATCATCCTCATTGAATAGATCAATAAAAACGTTGTGATTATCAAAGACCCCAATCCTTACTGACCCTTTTAGAGGAATAATTTCTTTAAATTTAGACCTAATTCTGCCAATTTTGGGATGGGGCCTAAGAAATCGTAAATTTGCAAGACTCTGCCATAATCCCATAATAATGAGAAGCTTTGAAGATGACAACAGGCATACCATTGTGAGTTGTGTGTCTAGCTTTCACCTTCTCTTTCTCTTGTTTGAAATCAACCGGAGATGACCTTGATGGAGATGAAATTTTATCTGCATATGAGTGTTTTCCTAGGGGATTTCCTTGCATGTGAAAGATCTCCCCTTTAGACTGATTTTGCTCGTCCAGATACGCTGGTTGGAGGCCTCCCGGCGGCTCCATCTGGTAGAGCATGGTCAGAACTCGCTAGAAATAGAGCCGTTAGAGAAGAGACGTTGAGGAGAGAGAAGAGAGAGTTTTTTTTCTCTCGTGCTATAGAGTTTTTTCGTTAAACGGTATATACTTGCTGAGGAGAAATGAGTGGCTTGAGTGTGAGGGTAGTTTAGTCTATATGTGTATGGTTGATTAATTAGGTAGTTAATGATTAATGAGGTGCTTGATCAGTTAGTTTGTTATATTAGTTGTTAAGTCACACGTGTATATATATGTGTGAAGGTAAGAGATGTGTAACGAGAACGGGAATATAATTTTACTGTTTCATTCATTTCCTTCACTCTCAGATAACTTCCTCTCTTCCTTCCTCTACTAAAAAATAGTATATTTGTCACCGTCAAATCAGTCGAAAATCGTATTTTTTCGATCGATTTGCGACTGAAACGTGTCGGTCAGAAAATGCATCGTCGCAATATATTTGTGACTTAATCAGTCGAAACATTGTGATGGATTCAGTCCCAAATTGGAAAATGCGGGGACATTTGAAATTAAGCGATTTGCGATTGAATCAGTCACAAATATAGAGACCGAATCAATCACAAATGTAGAGATTGATTCCGTTGCAACTATTAATAAAAAAATTGTTAGAAATATGCAATTGTGATTGAATCAGTCGCAAATCTGGATAATTTCTTGTGAAGTATGTGTCAGATTCAGTCATAAATCTTGGCATTTTAAAGCAGAAACCTACTATATTTCTAATTATACGAATTGCCAAATAAAACAGCCAAACAAACACCTAACAATTAACCAAAAACTTAATATAGCAATCCAAAATCCAATATCTACTACAAATATATATAAACAACTTTGAAGAACATAAAATATACATAATAAATATAACAATATAAACATTAAAAATGAATTTATTATACAAGAATTTTAAACAAGAGTTTATATAAACAAGTATTAAACAAGAATTGATATAAACAATAAAAACAGCTAATTAAATCTAAACAAGTAAATTTTTAATATCACTATATACATATTATATTGCAAAAAAAATCTGAAAAATAAACCAACAGATCTGCTGCCGAACTATCACCGGATGGGAGATGAGACGCCGAATTCTTGCACCAAAAATGAGTTAAACAACTTAAGAACAAAATAATTGGGGGAGAGTGGACAGGGGGTGGCTGAACGGGAGAGATGAAGAGGTTGAGGGAGAGGGGGAGTGAGATAGAGGGAAATCATACCTAATATGGCTAGATTAGAGGATAAAATTGTCAAATAGACCGGGTTGGGGGCAGAAGAGGAGTGGGGAGAAGAGGGGAAAAAGTTGGAGAAGAAAGAAGAATGAAGAAAAAACGGGTTAGGGTGTATTAAAAAAATAATTAGTGACCGAATCGGTCGCAACTGCTGTTGAAATTTGAAATTTGAATTTTCAAATTGAGATCGAGTCGGTCGCAACTGCTGTTGACCAGTCAGATCTCATTTTAATTGCGTATTCCGACCACATCGATCGCAACCTTTAATTTAATTTAATTTTTAATTTTAATATTTACGACTGATTCAGTCACAAATCGTTAAAAAAAATTCGCGATATCTTCCGCGCAATTGAGCGACCAAAACAGTCGCAATTTTGAGCCAAAAATTTAAAAAAATATAACAAATATTATTTTTGAAAATTCCGATCGAATCAGTCGCAAATTCAGTTTTAGCTGGTTTTAGCTGGTGCTTAATCACCAAACTTTAGCAATACTCCCATTTTAATTTGTGACACTTAAGGTTAAATTGTTTTCTCGTAAATATTCATTACATGTAAGTGTTTTTTGTTCCATGTGTGCGTAGTTACGTTACTCAGGATTAGTTTATTAGTATGATCTGACAATTTGAATGAAGTATGTGAAGGTTTCAAGAGTTATCTATCTATATCTTTACTATATTAAAAGCACGAAGGTCCTTAGCGAAATGTCGTTCGTCTGTTTTACCCTTTAAAAATAATCTCACATTGGGCAAATTGTAATTGTATTTTAATTATTTTTCTAATATTTAGAACTTTAAAATCAACTAAATTTTATTTATTATCCCTCCTTATTTGAACTATGTAAAATCTTCTAATATTTAGGTATTTAAAATTAATTAGGATTTTACTTCTATAAATTTTTTCCTTATTTAAATCATATGACTATTATGATTGTAAGTTTTTAAAACATTAGGAACAGTAATGAAAGCTTTTGTTCAAAACATTTGTCTTAGAATTAAACACTTGAGAATAGTGAACGTGAAGTATATTTTTAAGAATATCTTGTATTACTTTTTTTAATGTTTAGGTATTAGTTTTTAATCAACTTTAAGAGATGTTGTCCATCAAGTATAAAATTAATTCGGGAAAGAATTACTCCAGCAAATATGAGACCAATTGTGATAGCTTTATTAACATTAGTGTATTCCTATATGTTTTAATCTTTCATAAACTTTATTTTAGATGTATTAAATTATATTTTATAACTTTTTGTAGCGCGTGCAATTAGTTTAGACATATAAAATTTAAAATGGTCTAATTTTCACTTTTTATAGGTATCACGTTCCACTTGTCACATTTTGCGAGCAAATACTTAAATAACTTGAAAAGATTTGAATATAATCGATGAGCATGTCTGAAGAATATTTTCAATTCTAAGCCACTAAAATTTATTAAAATCTAAAATTTTAAGGAGCTTAGCATGTGAAGAAAAGAAAAGGAAATAATATTCATTAAACATGCCCCAAATCATTAGAAGCAGAAAAATAAAATAAAATTTAGCAGAGAAGGAAAAATCAAACTTTAAGTGAGAGATAAAAGTACTGATTAATAAAAAAATTTATCATAATTTATTCACTCATTACAACCTTAATCAAATCCAAAAAAGCATATAGTTTAGAACACTTTATTAAGGATAATATACTGACTGTATGGTATATATAATACTTAATACTTGGAGTAGTATTTTTTACTCCAAGAACATCGTCAATAAAGAGATCTTAGGTCAGATACAAAACATAACATAACATATCATATTATCTTTGTAAAAGTATATTCATGTAAAAGTTATATAATTAACCTCTTAAATTTTTAAAATTTGCAAGTTCAGAAGATGCCCAATAACTCTGCATTCAACTATTTAGCTAATGTAACATCTATTTTTTAATTTAAATAAATATTGTATTTATATCAACAGTCAATTGCTGCATTACTGTTCAATCTCAGATTTCTAGGATATTTTCCTTCAAATGTTGCAACAATGCCGGCCAATGAAGAAATTGCTGATAATCAGACCATCACAAATCCAGTAGATCAAGTTGATCATCATCATCCTCTGTATATTCATTCATCTGATACACAAGGTTCTATTCTCATCTCTATTCAGTTACAAGGTTCTGAAAATTACTCTGTTTGGAGTAGATCGTTGAAAATCGTGTTGCATGGTAAAAACAAATTAGGTTTTTTCTTAGGCACCTGCAAAAAGAGTAACTATGATGTTAGCCTTCATGATCTGTGGGATATGTATAATGCGATAGTGTTGGCATGGATTATGAATATTGTAGCACCAAATTTGATTAGCACTGTCATCTATGCCTCTGATGCTTATACTGTTTGGGAGGATCTAAGGGAACGATTTGACAAAGTAAATGCATCTAGAGTTGCTTATTTACATAAGAAAATTGCTACTTTGACACAAGGAGTGTCCTCTGTGTCTGTATATTTCTCTCGTTTGAGAGAACTGTGGGATGAGTATGAAACACTTACTCCACTACCTTTTTGTGGTTGTCATGAATCGAAGAAACATGTAGAATACTATAAACTTCAAAAGCTTTATCAGTTTCTGAAAGGTCTCAATGATTCCTATGAGAATCCCAAAAATCAGGTGCTTATGACTAGACCTTTACCAAATCTAAACCAAGCTTATGCCATGATAATCAATATAGAAAGTCAAAGGGTTAGTGGAAAAGGTGTGAATAGCGCTAATGATAACAATGAAGCTACTGCAATGATGAATTATAGAGCTCATAATATTGGTCATAATGGAGGATACAATAATACTGGAAGATACACCAACACAAACTACTCTGGAGGTTACAAACATAAGAAGTACTTCAACAAGTCAACAGTTCAATGTGACTATTGTAAATGTAAAGGTCATATAAAGGAAAACTGTTTCAAGCTTCATGGATATCCTAGTAATTTCAAGAATAAGAGAAGAGGAGGATCTTTCAATGCTCAGGCAAACAATGTGAACAACAATCTGAATCACATGGAGAACAATTATAGAAATCTGCCTTCAGAGACACAAGGCAATCAACTCAACTGTCCCGCTCCAGCTCGGTTCTTTACTCTAGAACAATATCAGCAAATTCTACAGATGCTGAACAAGGACAAAGAGATTGAACATGTCGCCAACTCAGCTATTGCAGAAAAACATGTAAACTGCATGCCTTTATGTCTACTTTGGTGGATCATAATTGGATAGTAGACACATGAGCTTCTAATCACATGGTGTATAGCCTGAATCTGTTGGATTCTTATGAAGAAGTATCAGAGAAGGATAGAATTAAAGTCTAATTGTCTACCGCAGAACAAGCTTCTATTACACACACTGGAATCTGTTCTTTCTTCAGAAATAAGAAAATTCATAATATACTTCAAATTCCAGATTTCAAGTATAACTTATTTTCGGTGTGTAAGATTACAAAAGAGTTAAGGTGTTTAGTGGCATTCTTTCAGGCTAGAGGTTTCGAGCCCGAGCTTAAGGAATGAAAAATATGTAATGAAGGCGTTTTCTCTTTTAATGGATTTTACGCAACGTTAATTTGAATTAATCGAGGTTCCAATAGAACTACGACCATCCAACGAGGATTAAAAAAATCAAAAAAATATACATAAAAAAGTTGCGCCTTAGTGCATCCAATTTCTTGCTTATTGGCGCTGTTTTTTTATTGGAGCTAGCACGCTTGACTAGAGGAAAGGAAAGATTAAAAGATAGGAATTATTTTAGTTGAAGATTTAAGGAATATTGATACTATCTTTATTACCAATGGTGACAGAACATACCTTTGAGCAAACTACTTTACATACTTTGTGACTTTTAGGAGAACCAAAGAGATGGTTTAATTTTATCATGCTCTAATTGTTGGATTTTGATTGGTTTCTTTAGGTATATTCTTGTCCATTTAGTTTTGTCACCTTATTATATTCAAGTCAATATTCTAAAGTTCTAAAACAACCACCCTCAACAAAAAATCATTATTCTATGATAGGATCATTCCTCTCCCAACTTCCTAATATAAAGGTGCGGATTTAGAATTTAAATTCTATGGGTTCATCTTTTAGGGTTTTTAATATTGAATTCATTATATTTTTAAATTTTTGGGTTCATATCTACTATTTTTGCAATTTTAATAAATTTTTACTTCGCGTCAAAAATTATATAACATACCCAGTGTAAGTGAAATTTAGGGAGGGTGGTGCATACACATCCTTACTCCTACTTTGTGAAGACAAAAATATTATTTTCGATAAATCCTCGGCTCAAAACAAGCATGCATAATCAATTACGACATAATCCCACCACCCTAATATATAACATGCAAAAGTTTAGTGTTCTATTTGCCATCCTAAATTTTTTCAAGGGAAAATTCTAATACCAAATAACATGCGTGATAATAGGTTAGATTCATGTAGTTCGACGACTATTTATACCCAAACTCGACTATGCTTCACTGTTCTAGGAAGGTTAAATAACGATAAAATGGCTCTAATTGCAAATTTTATATTTTACAGGAGCAAGTCGTGCTTATGAGGACTTAGGACAGTGTTTGGAACTAAATTAAAGCAAGGAAAGCCCCTCGGAGTTGAGTATGTGTGAAAGAAAAAAGAAAAGAAGAGATAAATAGCTGATCCGCTCTAGTGTGGGCCAAGCACGGTCACGCTAGATCAGAAGAAAAAGGGCAGTGTTGAAGTCGATATGCGCGGCCCAAGTGCGATCATGAGCGCGGCCGCACTAGTCACTCCGAAACGCGGAAATTTTAGGGGTAAACTTGAAAGTTTTGGGGCAATTCCACTTAACTTATAAGAGGTCCATCTTGCCCAAAAAGAGGATATCAAGGTTTTATAGTTTTGTTCAATGCAAGAAGAGGCAAGAGGCAAGAAGGATAATTCGACATCGAGTTCTACCTTTCTTCCTTTTGTTTTTATCATTCATGATCAATTTTGTTGTTGTTATTATGAACACAATTATGAGTAGTTAATTATTTAGTCTAAGGTTTTGATGGAATATGTTGAGGAAAGAACTTCTTGTTGTGTTATAATTTACCCAGTTTAATCTCTATTTGTTCAACTACTTGTTGTAGTTAATTGACAGGATCCTCAATTAGTTGTGCCTAATTAACATGTATTACTCGGGAGAGAGTGCATATTTAGGTATTATTGAACAACATCACTCCCAAAGTATATAAGGAATCAATAACCGAAGGTTTAAAGGTGGGATTAGGGATAACGAAACCGTGGGTGCGATCTAAGTTTGTTGTAACAAAATCCAGCTAGTGTAACTTGGGAGAGTGCGTGACTACAAGAAATATACGATACGACGACATTATATAAATGTCGCTATAAGCCACATAAATATCATAAAATTACTTACCGACATCTATTTTATATTTATATAAAATGTCAAAAATTTCAATGTCGTTGATTTTGCGACATTTAAATAATGTTGGTAAATAATTAACGATATTTATTTATGGAATTTATCAGATGTCAATAATTTGAGCTCTTGACTTATCTTGTTTGCGACATATATAGAAATGTCAATAAATCTTTGAGATATTATTTGAATATTGAAATCATTATTGATATATATGGTAAAGATTTGAAATCGAGAAACTATCATAAATGCCAAAAATTAGTCCCTTTTTGTTTTGGTATATATTATAGAAAGTAATTTATTAACTATGATTGACCATACAATAACATAAATATTTTTATAACTTTCAAGATTCATACACTACATACAATTCAAATAATCAAACATCGACTCCTCCCCCCCCCCCCCCCCCCCCAAAAGGGCAAGTAGCAAAACAACATTAAGGCCATTTTACCTCATATGTAATAACTGTAACTATGTTTGCAAAAAACTTACCTATACAAAGGAAATTGAAATAAACAATAAAGACAGGAAATCAATGCTTTTGATCTGAATATCACAAATCTCATTTATCTCGAAAAAAAAGAACAGGCCAAACTTATAGAAAATGAGTTAGAGTTGATGAACTGTGACGACTCGGCCCGTCGTCACGTGAGTCACAACCCCGTTTCCCCCATTTATTTCTTCTTCATGTTTCATTATCGACATTGGTTGTGTTGGAGTTGAATTGGATTGGCTTGGATAGGAAATGAGATACTTAGTCTCTTTAAGGAAGTCTTATATTGAAAAAGTCAACCGGATATTGATTATTGAGTTAGAGGGCTCGGATGTAAATTCCGGAGATTCGGTTAGCTTCGGGAGATGATTCGTGACTTAGGAGCATATCGGAATTAATTTTAGAGGTCCGGTGTAGAATTAGGCTTGAATTGGTGAAGTAAGAATTTTGGCAAATTCCGGTTGATAGGTGAGATTTTGATCCGAGGGTCGGAATGGAATTTCGAAAGTTGCAGTAGTTCCGTTAGGTGATTTTGGATATGTGTGTAAAGTTTTAGGTCATTCGGACATCATTTGGTCAGGTTTTTGATCGAATGCGAGTTTCAGAAGTTTTAGTTGAACTTAGGCTTTGATTTGAGGTAATTTGATGATTTTGATGTTAACTATAGTGTTTTGATGGTTCGGGAAAGTTTGAGTAAGGTATTGGGGCACATCTGTGTTTTTGGTTGAGGTTCCGGGGGCCTCGGGGTGAATTCGAGTGGTTAAACGAGAGTTTTTGAAGTTTGCTTCAGGTCTATGTTGCTGTCATCTGGTATTTCTGCTTCTGCGGAAATGGACCGCAGAAGCGGTTCCACGGAAGCGGTAAGGGGTCGCAGGTGCGGTTTTTGGGGCTTTGGCATTTTTCGCAGAAGCGGACTAAGGTCCGCATAAGCGGTCACCGCAGAAGCGATCCTGTGCGACTTAAGGAAAATCGCAGATGCGGTGGGAAGGCTGCAGAAGTGGTAACAGCAGAAGCGGTAAGTTTATCGCAGAAGCAAAAAGGTCTGGGTAGAACCATTTAAGTTAACCTTCGCGAATTTTTGAAAGAACACAACATTTCCACTTCGGACTAAGAGGGTTTTGGGCGATTTTGAAGAGAGTTTCGAGGGCTTTCATCAGGTATGGATTCTTGGACTTAGATTATGATATTATGGTGTATAAACATGGATTAGCACTGAAAAACCAAGGGATTAAAGGTTAAAAATGGAGGTTAGGGCTTGAAACTTAAGAGCGTTAAACTAGGGATTTGAGAGGTCAAACGGACTTCGATTCTTGAGAATTTTATATGTATGGACTCGTGGCGAGACGAGGAATCCGGTGATGTAAATTTCATAATTTTTCAAGAGAGGGCCCGGGGCTCGGGTTTTGCCAACTTCGAGATTTTTTTGGTGTTTTTCGAGTTCTTTTGATTGGGTCATGTTTCTTTAGCCTATTGTAATGTATTCGTTATGGTTTTGGCCAGATTCGACGCGCGAGTAGGTCGATTCGCGAGGAAAGGGCATTGCGAGCTAGACTTATGGCCGACTTGAGGTGAGTAATAGATATAGATGTTGACCTGAGGGTTTGAAACCCCGGTATATCACACTGTGACGCTATATTGAGGCGAGACACGTACTTTATGATGAGTACGGGGTCGTTTGTGATTGAGGACTATGGTGTAGTCCATCCCGAGAGACATTCATACTGTGCTCTTGACTAGAGATTACTGGCAAACATCCTACTTGGATTTGTATTAAATATCTGGGCCATGTGCCGATTATTTGAATCCCTTAGGGATTATTATCACTGCTTCTATGATGCTTAGCATGTTATATGATTTCAGTCCTGAGTTAAACATTGCTCGAAATGCTTAGTCACCTTCCTAAGGTTTTAAAAACTTAAACTATATTTTTCTAATAATTGGAACTGAGGACTATAACCTGACTTTGCTGTGTGGCTCATATGCATATTTTGGACTGAGTGTGGATCGGGCTGCATGCCGCAGCGATGATACGATGATATTGTGCTTGGGCTATAGGAGCCTCTCTGGAGTTTGAACCCCCACAGTGGGCGCGTGTACCCAAATGGGGCTCCGCGCCGCAGCGGTCATGTGCATTGCATTGCATTCATACATTGATATCTGTCTGTCATTGTCTTGTTGCCATTTTCACCGTTAGTTGTGCTAAACTGTTGTCTGTAGCTTTACATATGTGGTATTTAGGGTATTCTCATTCTCAGTCATTATATATGCTTATTACTCACTGTGTTGGAAGTACTCATTTTACTCCCCGCACCATGTGTGTAGATTCAGGTGTTCCGGAGGCTTCGTAGCATTGTTGTTGCTCTCCAGATTATCTCAGGAGTTGTCGAGGTAGCTGCTTGGCATCCGCAGGACCCGAATTCTCCCCCTTATCCATTTACATTTTCGCATCCTAGACTTGTGTATTTTTAGAATTTATTACTCAGTTGTATTTAGAGGCTCTAGATTCGTGACCCCAGATCTTTTTGGAGTTATATTGGTATTACTATGGCTTTCCGTATGGTTTCTATCTATTGTCAGAATTATTAATCTTGCTAACTATTATAAATATCTAATTAGCTGGTGATGAGTTTTCATACTCAGGTTGAGAGTGTTGCAATGGTCGGGCTTGCCTAGCAATTGTGTTGGGCGCCATCACGACCAGGGTTGGGGTCGTGACAAGTTGGTATCAGAGCCTAGGTTACTAGGCCTCACGAGTCTTGAGCCGGTTTAGTAGAGTCTCGCGGATTGGTACAGAGACGTCTGTATTTATCCTCGAGAGGCTGCAGAACCTTTAGGAAACACTTCATATTCTTGAAATTCTTGTCGTGCGACTTTGTTGATCCGAGAACTAAACTTTTGTATTCTATTCTCTTGCAGATGGCGAGAACCCGTGCTATCGGACGTGACAGATGACCACTATTACCACCTGCTAGAGGCCGTGGGCGTGGTCGTGGTCGTGGTCGAGGCAGACCAGCGAGGGCAGCACCTGCAGATCCACCAGCTGCCCCGGTTCAGGACCAGCCTCCAACTGTAGGTGCTCCAGTAGCACTTGTTCAGGCACCGGCAATGCCTATTGTGATTCCTAGTCTCCAGGAGGCCTTGGCTTAGATACTATCCGTTTGCACTGGCCTGGCTCAGGCAGTCTCAGCCACTACTGCAGCAGCTACCTCACAGACTGGGGTTGGTCATCAGACCCCCGCTGCTCGCAAACCTGAGCAGGTTGTTCAGAGATTGCAGACACCGGGAGCGGTTCTAGCTCAGCCAGTTGCACTGGCTGCTCTAGTTTTCCCTGTCGCACCAGCTCCAGATTTTGTGGTTCTAGCTATGCCAGACGACGAGCAGCGTCGACTAGAGAGGTTCGGCAGACTCTAGCCTCCGACGTTCAGTGGTACTGAGGGCGAGGATGCCCAAGGATTTTTAGACAAGTGCCAGCGTATACTTCGCACTGCAGGGATTTTGGAGTCGAGTGGAGTGGATTTTACTACCTTCTAGTTCTCAGGGCCTGCATTTACATGGTGAGAGGAGTTTGAGAGGTGTAGGCCTGTTGGAGCAGCGCCCCTTACTTGGCAGCAGTTCTTCACTCTTTTTCTGGAGAAGTATGTACCGCAGTCTCGCAGGGAGGAGCTGCGTTGTCAGTTTGAGTGGTTGATTCAAGGAGACATGAATGTGACCCAGTACGAGTTGAGGTTTATGCAGTTAGCTCGGCATGCTACATGGATGATCCCGACTGATAGAGAGAGGATTAGGAGGTTCGTGGATGGCCTCAACTATCCACTTCGCATTTTGATGACATAGAGATAGGGTTGTGGCCACCTCGTTTGAGGAGGTAGTTGACATGGCTCGACAGATTGAGACAGATCGCGGTCAGGAGCATGAGGAGAGGGAGGCCAAGAGGCCTCGAGGTTCAGGTAGCTTCAGTGGTGCTCCGTCTAAGGGCCAGTTCCAGCATGGTAGAGGTCGATCCTTCAGGCCTCCTCGGTCAAATCGCCCAGAGTACAGTGGGGCTTCTTCAGGCCGTGGTCATCAGGGAGTTCAGCAGAGCCAGTCTTCACTTAGTGCCCTTCCAGCTCAGAGCTCTGCTCCTGCTTCTTCAGCCCAGGGTTTTTTAGCAGTGAGGGGTTCTCTTCAGTCCCCTTCTCCAGCACCGGGTAGTTGCTACGAGTGCGGTGAGCTTGGTCACATGAGGAGACAATGTCCTGGCTTCGCGGTGGTCGGTCTCAGCAGAGGGATCAACCCTCCTCTTCTACTCCATCTACTTTAGCACCCTCCCAGTCAGGTAGGGGTGGGGGACAGATAGCTAGGGGCCGCCCTAGGGGTGGAGACCGATTTGGTGGTGGTCAAGCTCGATTCTATGCTCTTCCGGACAGGAGGGATGCCATTGCATCTGATGCTGTTATCACAGGTATTATCTCAGTCTGCCATAGAGATGCTTCTGTCTTATTTGATCCTGGATCTACATACTCTTATGTGTCTTCATATTTTGCCCATCATCTAGGTATGACCCCTGGTTGTCTTGCTTTGCCTGTGCACGTATCTACCCCGGTGGGTGATACTGTTATTGTGGATCATGTATATCGATCTTGTCTGGTGACTATTGGGGGTCTGGAGACCCGAGTTGACTTGTTGTTGTTGGGCATGGTAGATTTTGATGTGATTCTGGGTATGGATTGGCTATCTCCGTACCATGCTATTCTGGACTATCATGCCAAGACAATTACGTTGGCTATTCCGGGTGTTCCGAGGATTGAGTGGCGTGGGATGACTGACTATATACCTAGCAGGGTGATCTCTTTCCTAAAGGCCCAGCGGATGGTTGGGAAAGGTTGTTTATCATACTTGCCTTTTGTGAGGGATGTTGGAGCTGAGACTCCTAGTCTTGATTCTGTGCCCGTTGTGAGGGATTTCCCAGATGTGTTCCCAGCAGACCTGCCGGGCATGCTGCCGGACAGGGACATTGATTTCGGTATTGATTTGGTGCCGGGCACTCAGCCCATCTCCATTCCTCCGTATCGTATGGCACCAGAAGAGTTAAAAGAACTAAAGGATCAGCTTCAGGAACTCCTAGATAAAGGGTTCATTCGCCCGAGTGTGTCGCCGTGCGGTGCTCCGGTCCTATTTGTGAAGAAGAAGGATGGCACAATGAGAATGTGCATTGACTACAGGCAGTTGAACAAGGTGACAGTGAAGAACAAGTATCCACTACCTCGTATTGATGAGTTGTTTGACCAGCTCCAGGAAGCAAGGGTATTCTCTAAGATTGATCTCAGTTCACGCTATCACCAGCTAAAGATTAAGGATTCTAATATTATGAAGACGACTTTCAGGATGAGATATGGGCACTATGAGTTTTTGGTTATGTCTTTCGGGCTGACTAATGCCCCAGCCACGTTCATGCATTTGATGAACAGTGTATTTCGACCGTACCTGGATTCATTTGTTATCGTTTTTATTGATGATATCCTGGTATACTCGCGTAGCTAGGAGGAGCATACTCAGCATTTGAGAGTGGTATTACAGAGATTGAGGGAGGAGAAGCTTTATGCAAAGTTCTCCAAGTGCGAGTTCTGGCTTGGGTCTGTGGCTTTTCTAGGGCACGTGGTGTCCAGTGATGGTATTCAGGTTGACCCAAAGAAGATAGAGGCAGTGCGGAGTTCGCCTAGACCGTCCTCGTCCACGGAGATTCGGAGTTTCGGAGTTTCCTCGGTTTGGCAGGATATTATCGCCGGTTCGTCCAAGGTTTTTCATCTACTGCTTCGCCCTTGACCAAATTGTCGCAGAAGGGTGCACCGTTTGTATGGTCCGACGAGTGCGAGGAGAGCTTTCAGAAGCTCAAGATAGCTTTGACCACAGCTCCAGTGTTAGTTTTGCCATCAGCTTCATGTTCTTACACCATGTATTGTTATGCTTCGAGAGTTGGGATCGGATGTGTGTTGATGCAGGAGGGTAGAGTCATTGCATATGTTTCTCGTTGTCACACCTCCTTTTTTTGCAATTTAATACACCCCGTGAAGGGCGTAACGGAGTTTTCCCAATTAAAGGACAATCGGAACGGGATTTAGTTATTAAATTTCAGAGTCGCCACTTGGGAGATTAATGGTGTCCCAAGTCACCAGTTTTACTCCCGAACCGTGGAAAAATATGACTCTGTTAACAGTCCGCGAACCAGAAATTCGAGTAAGAAATTCTGTTAACCCGGGAGAAGGTGTTAGGCATTCCCGGATTCCGTGGTTCTAGCACAGTCACTCAACTGTTGTATTTGATTTTATCTGATTTCAATACATGTTCTATTTTTATGTTCCTTTTATTAATAATCCGCTTTTATTACATTTATTATTTATTTTACAAGAATTACAACGTCGTGAAAATGTATCTCGAACCACGTCGTACCAGTACGCCCGTGGCTTTTACACATTTTGACTTCGTTGAGATTTGGATTTGGGTCACATAAATGTGCACCCGTATATAGGAAGGTAATATTATTAACATGCACGCCTAAAGCAACTACGCGTTTATTATCTTTGGGGATGACCGTGAAATTTGCTAAATGGTCCTCCCAATTTCTAAGTATTTTATATAGCAATTGTTGAAGGCCCCGCCTTTGTATTTATTTGGGCGAGGCTCATCTCATATTTTATTCAAAGGTCAACCCTAAAGATGTCTATGTGTTCTAATAACTAGTGTCTCTAAAGCCTATTTAACTATTATTACTAATAATCTTAATTGAGCTTGGATTCAATATATAAAAGAAATCATTCAATGAATTGATACAAGATTCATAGACAACTCCAATTTTGAGCATATTAATTTGCTGCCAACGTAACCAAAGGTATGCTTCATTTGAATCTGGGCCTAAGAGAGTCCAATGGCCCATTACAACAAACAAAACTGATCAGACCTTAAGATTGCTAGTATCTACTTATTACTACTTAGACAACATGATTTATGGTAAAGCAATGTATTTCACAGGAAAATTGTTTAATCAATGAACTATAACAGAATACTATTAAACTCCATAACTATTGCTTGGATTACATTCTAACACTGATTAACATGCTACTTGTTGCAAATAATGTGTTAATTTTATAATCCCTATCTTATTCCTTGAAAATCCCTTTTGATTGCAAATTTAAGTGAGAAATTACTAAAGTTAAATTTCCGTAAGTCACAAAGAAAAATTGCCAGAGAAATAGTTGCAAATAATCACCATTATTCTACTAATTTCACATGAAAACTAATTTAACTAATACTCAAACTAAAACAAAAGTTCATACACATTCAAAATCCAACAGTCCAACTAATTCCAACAGTTCCTATTCATCAGTTTAATTACAGTGCTCAAGTGACAAAATCAGTAAATAAAAAAAATCTAAAACGTAATAGAACTGTTAAAGTAATAAAGTTGCAGCAAAGGAAGGGCTTTGATTTCGATATTTCATCTGCAGTTGAAGATACTACAGTGAATCAGGCTCAAAAATGTGTACCTGAATTTGTAATTGAAAAGGAGAAAATAGGTCAGCAGCAGTAAACAATAGGCAGCAGCACTTTGGAATCAAACAGCAACAAATTCAATCAACTCAATCCAGAAATGAATCAGTAGACCAGGATTCAATTGAGACTAATATAACAACCCAAATTCAGTGCCAAAATGATCCAAACCACACCAGAAACTCAACACACTCAAATAGATGGTCCATAAATATTCGAATTAACCAAATTCAATATCGAAATGACTCGATCTGTCCTCAAACTACCAATAACAAACAGAGATTCGAGTAGTTCTGATCCTGAATGAGCTAAAAATTGGAATCGAATGCTGGAATATGACAATGACACTAATATAACAGTAGTTTTTCTTTAATTTTCTGTTGGTTTTTATAATATTTTTGGATTTTTGGAATGAATTTAGATATAGAAGAAGAAATTTGGATCTGAAATTTTGAATTTCAGATCTGAAACCTATCAGATATTTTTTTGGGGAATTTTTTGGGTGCTAAACTTGTGATTTTAGGCACTTTTCATGCCTATTTATAGAAAATTTTAAGGTGCATTTTAGGTTTTTTATTTTTTGCTCATTGGTCCTTCTTTATTTTTGTTTAAAACCTCTAATTTCTAACTTGTTGCACAAGTAAGTGCAATTATTTATCTAAATCCTACACTAAAGTCCCCTCTAGAAGGTTCTATTTCCTTATAATCCCTATTATAACCCTACTTCATTTCAACATTTGCTAAACTACTCATTTTATGCCCTTATTACCCCTGAACTTGTATTATAACTACTATTAACCCTTTTTCCTATACCCAAAATACCCCCACTTTATTTCTAAAATTACTGCCTTACTTTATCAGCTATAACCATCCTTATCCTGAATCTATTAAAGCTAGGTAGTAATCATTCTAATTAACTATAACAAAATCTTCAATTAAGATAATTAATCCTATCAATTATTGGAATTCAAATAAAACCAGAACAAACTAGATTTGAAAACCAAATTGACAATGAAATTAAAGCTATCTAATTATTACTAATCTATAAGAATTTAACATGATGAAATCCAGCCAGAATCGAAGCAAATCAACCAAACCAAACTAAAGTGAAACCCTAATGCTAAAATAGATTTCGATTTTACTGATTAAGGCTAAACAAATAAAACGAAATTAGGAATCAGAAGAAAGAAGAAAACAGGCCCGCTAATTAACACTCAAATCAAATATAACCTAAACGGTTCTAATAACCCTAAGTCTATACTACACCACAAATAAAATCAACAAAGAAAACAGAGGGATGGAAAGAGAGTATGCAGAAGAGGCCATATGAATAGAACATACAGAAACGGGGAAATACAGAAGATGAGGAGAAAGAAGAGAAGAAGAAATACAAACAAAGCATGCAAAAGATAGGAAAATCCCTAGTTGTCGGACTTAAACCAGTAAATCAAGATTGGTGATGAAGCTTGACCAATTGATGGCAGAGCTAATTACTGGACGGCCTCTGGTGAGATTCAAAAGGATATGAGGGCGGATTCGTAACAGGGTTGTCAAGAAAGTACGGGGGTGTGAGTTTGGTGGCATTTGGGTGGCGGCGCCACCGGAGAGCAAAAAGCGGCGGCTAGGGTTTCGAGGATTTGGAGAATTCTGATGGGATTCATGGAAAGACGGTTAAAGATTTGAATAGAGGAAGAGGGGAGGAATATTTTGGTGTAGGTTTGAGATGGATTAGGGTTACGCCGCCGCCGTGAACGAATTCCGATAGGCGGCAGCGGGGTTGATGGCGGCGCCTGGTGTGAAGTGTACGAGGTT
Source organism: Nicotiana glauca (assembly GCA_026770625.1). Taxonomy (NCBI): domain Eukaryota; kingdom Viridiplantae; phylum Streptophyta; class Magnoliopsida; order Solanales; family Solanaceae; genus Nicotiana; species Nicotiana glauca. The sequence continues at coordinate 52,460 of MU669989.1, read as the reverse complement.
GGGATATTGGGGTATGAGGAAATGAAAGGGCTGTCTCTTAGGGTTATTGAAAACATTTTATTAATTGTATAAAACTGAAGCTGGACCGTAGGATTAGGGGAATCAAGTGTCAAGATTAACTGACACCTACACGGCGTCGTTTTGGATGATCTAAGGTTGGACCGGGTGTTTGATACTTGGGCCTAGGGCACGGGTATTTTGGGCTAGGGACGGGTGGAGTTAATTGGGCTGTAACATAGCTCATTTTATTCTCTTTTATTTGTTTCCTTTTTGTTTTAGAGTTTTGTATTATTATTTTCATTTGCTTTTTGTATTTCATTTTTGTATTTTATATTTTATATTTTTCTTATTATTTTTTTGATTTTGTAGAAACTAAAACAAAAACCTAATTAAATTATTTAACTCCTAAAATTATTTAATATCAATATTTAAAGATGAATGCAATATTTATCAATTAAAATTGCCTAAGAACTATTTTTTTGGATTTTCTTTACATTGTTGTTAAACGAATTAATACCTACTTAATACTAAAAAATGTAAAATTAAATTCCTAATACAAATGTATATTTTGATATTTTTAATATGAATTATCATGCCCAAATAAAATGCAGCAATTATCAGAAAATGACACCAAAATACACAAAAAATTGTAAAAATAGAAAAAAAATCATTTTGTTTGAATTTTATGGGAATAACTCATATATAGGGCAAAAATCACGTGCTCACACTCGTCAGTTGAAGCCTCATGAGAAGAACTACCCTGTACATGATTTGGAGTTGGCTGCTATAGTTTATGCTTTGAAGATTTGGAGGCATTACTTATATGGCTTATCTTGTGAGGTATATACTGATCATCGCAGCCTTCAACATTTGTTCAAATAGAAGGATCTTAATTTGATGTAGCGGAGGTGGCTTGAGTTACTCAAGGACTATGATATTACCATATTGTATTACCCAGGGAAGGTCAATGTAGTGGCACATGCTCTGAGCCGAAAGACGGTGAGTATGGGAAGTTTGGCATACATTCCAGTTAGGGAGAGGCCCTTTGCAGTTGATGTCCAGGCTTTGGCCAATCGGATGGTGAGGCTAGATATTTCGGAGCCTAGTCGGGTGTTGGCTTGTGTGGTTTCCCGATCTTCCTTGTATGACCGCATCAGAGAGCGCCAATATGATGAACCACATTTGCTTGTCCTTAAGGACAGGGTTCAGCATGATGATGACAAGGATGTGACTATTGACAGTGATGGCGTGTTGAGGATGCAGGGCTGGATTTGCGTGCCCAATGTGGATGGGCTCCGAGAGTTGATATTAGAGGAGGCCCACAGCTCGCGGTATTCTATTCATCCAGGTGTCGCGAAGATGTATCAGGATTTAAGACAACATTACTGGTGGAGGAGAATGAAGAAGGATATTGTGAGCCATGTTGCTTGGTGTCTCAACTGTCAGCAGATGAAACATGAGCATCAGAGGCCCGGTGGTGTACTTCAGCGCATGGATATTCCCGAGTGGAAGTGGGAGAGGATTACTATAGATTTTGTGAGTGGTCTCCCTCGGACAGCGAGGAAGTTTGATTCGATTTGGGTGATTGTGGATCGGCTGACCAAGTCTGCGCACTTCATTTCGGTGTGTACTACCTATTCTTCGGAGCGGTTAGCAGAGATTTTTATCCTAGAGATTGTTCGGTTGCATGGGGTCCCAATTTCCATTATCTCAGACAGAGGTACTCAGTTTACTTCCCAGTTTTGGAGGACTTTTCAGCGAGATTTAGGTACACAGGTAGAGTTGAGCACAACGTTCCATCCTCAAACGGACGGGCAATCCGAGCGTACCATTCAGATATTGGAGGACATGTTGTGTGCCTGTGTTATTGATTTTGGGGGTTCTTGGGCTGAGTTCTTGCCACTTGCAGAGTTTGCTTACAACAACAGCTATCAGTCCAGCATTCATATGGCGCCGTATGAGGCCTTATATGGGAGACGGTGTAGATCTCCGGTTGGTTGGTTTGAGCCCGGCGAGGCTAGGCTATTGGGGACAGAGTTGTTCCAGGATGCCTTAGTTAAGGTGAAAGTGATCCAGGAGAGACTTCGTACAGCTCAGTCACGTCAGAAGAGTTATGCGGACATGAAGGTTCGATATGTATCTTATATGGTGGGCGAGAAGGTCTTGTTAAAGGTTTCGCCTACGAAGGGCGTTATGATATTTGGAAAGAAAAGGAAGCTGAGTCCACGGTTCATTGGTCCTTTTGAGATACTCAAGAGGATTGGGGAGGTGGCCTATATGCTGGCTTTGCCACCAAGCTTATCAGGGGTTCATCCGGTATTTCATGTTTCTATGCTCCGGAAGTATGTTGGAGACCCGTCTCATGTGTTAGACTTTAGTACGGTTCAGTTAGATGATGATTTGACCTATGATGTGGAGCCAGTGGCTATTTTTGGTCGTCAGGCTCGAAGATTGAGGTCAAAGGATATAGCCTCGGTGAAGGTGCAGTGGAGAGGTCGGCCCGTGGAGGAGGCTACCTGGGAGATCGAGCGGGAGATGAGGAGCAGATATCCTCACCTATTCGAGACTTCAGGTATGTTTCTTGACACACTCGAGGACGAGCGTTTGTTTTAGTTGGGGAGGATGTGACGACCCGACTTGTCGTCACGTGAGTCACAACCCCTTTTCCCCCATTTATTGCTTCTTCATGTTTCATTATCGACATTGGTTGTATTGGAGTTGAATTGGATTGGCTTGGATAAGAAATGGGACACTTAGTCTCTTTAAGGAAGGCTTATATTGGAAAAGTCAACTGGATGTTGACTATTGAGTTAGAGGGCTCGGATGTGAATTCCGGTGATTCGGTTAGCTTCGGGAGATGATTCGTGATTTAGGAGCGTGATCGGAATTGATTTTGGAGGTCCGGTGTAGAATTAAGCTTGAATTGGCGAAGTTAGAATTTTGGCGAATTCCGGTTGATAGGTGAGATTTTGATCCGAGGGTCGGAATGGAATTTCGAAAGTTGCAGTAGCTCCGTTAGGTGATTTTGGATATGTGTGTAAAGTTTTAGGTCATTCGGACATCTTTTAGTTGGATTTTTGATTGTCACGACCCCAACCCGGTCGTGATGGCGCCCAACACACTACTAGGCAAGCTCGACCATTATATCAATAACCCCGTTAATTAGACAAATGAAGATAAATATCATTTAAACAAGAATCTGAAATACTGATAATAATGCGAAAAATCTAACAAAATACCAACTCAGCCTAACTAGGACCCGGTGTCACGACCATGAGCCTCTAATGACAGAATAATATCCTACTATAAAGTCTGTCTAATACTGATAATACGGAAATAAAGGATAAAGATAGAGGGGAGAATCATCAGCTGCGAATGCCCTTCATCTACCTCAAATACTCCCGGAAAGAACTCTGGATCAGCCGGAATCACTCAGCCTGAGACTGCCATGGATCTGCACACAAGGTGAAGGGAGTAAAGTGAGTACTTCCAACTCAGTGAGTAATAAACATAACTAAAGTCTGAAAGTAAGAAAACGCAAGAAATGCACAAAGTACTCTACATCTAGCAGTTCATATCAAATCCGGCAAAAAAAGTATACAACAAATAATACAGTCAAGAAATAATGCATGAAAAGAATGCAACACATATAACGGTACACTCCAGTACCCGCTGCGGCGTGCAGCCCGCTCCACTTATTTAACGTTGACGGTGCTTACTGGGGGTGTGTACAGACTCCGGAGGGGCTCCTACAGCCCAAGCATAATATCAGCCAGGTATTGGCATAAAATAGGCTCTCGGCCTCAATATCAATATATAATAACCGCTACAGCGTGTTGCCCGATCCATATCAAGCACTGGATCCCCGACCCATCTCAGTCAAATAAGTCCACAGCCAATCGGGCGTGACATACTATAGGGATCTCAGCCCTCATATCCTTTTCATTTAAGGTTCATGTATAAAACACAGTTATTATATTGTTTTTAATATTTGAAAACATGACTGAGAATTTATGTTATGCACACAAGTGAGGAAAAACACATAAAGATCCCCTAAGGATTCTATAGGTCGGCACAAGGCCCCAAACACGGCAATAAGCCCAACCCACAGTGATAAAGTATGCGTCTCAATCGCCCATAAAGAAGAAATCATACTCGGGATGGACCAAGTCTCAATCCCCAACCGTAACCGACCCCGCACTCATCGTAGAATGCGTGTCACGCCTCAATATAGCGTCACGATGTGAAAGTCCGGGGTTTCAAACCCTCAGAACAGCAGTTACATCAATTACTCACCTCAAACCGGCTAAAGAACTAGTCCACCAAGCCATTTCCTCTAGAATCAACCTCCTCGCGTCGAATCTAGTCAAAACCACAACGGATACATTACAATAGGCTAATGGAACATAACCCAATTGAAAGAACTCGAAAAACACCCAAAAACACGAAGTTGGCAAAACCCAAGCCCCGGGCCCGTTTCTCAAAAAATTACAAAATTCATATCATCGGAATCCTCGTCTCGCCACGAGTCCGTACATATAAAATACACAAGAATCGGAGTCCATTTGACCCCTCAAATCATCAATTCAAACCTTCATAGGTTTCAAGCCCTAACCTCTATTTTTACCCTTTAATTCCTTGAAATTCCGTGATTAATTCATATTTTTACACCATAATAACATAATCCAAGTCCAAATATTCATACCTGATGAAATCCATTCGAATCCTCTTCAAAATTGCCCAAAAACCCGCTTGTTCGAAGTCCACAATATTTTTCTTCTTTTCCAAGTTCGTGAACATGTTCACTATAACACAGGACCAATTTCCGCTTCTGTGGTCCTTTAACCGCACCTGCGTTACTGCTTACGCGACAAAATTGACCGCTTATACGGTCTCACTTAAAACCACTGGGACCGCTTATGCGATTCCAAGCACCGCTTATGCGGTTTACTCAACCGCTTATGCGGTCAAAAATCCGCTTACGCGGCTCCGCTTACGCGTCTAACCTTCTGCTTATGCGGAACTCCCCTGGGCCACTGACAATCGCTCCTGCGGCTCCCCCACCGCATCTGTGGAACCGCTTAAGCGGCTCCTTTTCCGCAGATGCGGAAATACTAGAAGGCCGAAACATCAGACCTGCAACAATGCCTAAAACCTCTGTTTAACCATCCGAAATCACCCCGAGGCCTCCGGGACCTCAACCAAAAGCACCAACACATCCTATAACCTTATTCAAACTTGTTCCAATCCTCAAAACACGTCAAACAATGCTAAAGCCAATAAATACATCGGATTCAAGCCTAGTTTTCATCAAAACTTCCGCAATGCGCATTCAATCAACAACCCGACCAAACAACGTCCGAATGACCTAAAAATTTGCAGACATATCCAAAATCACCTAAAGAAGTTACTGCAACTCTCAGAATTCTATTCTGACCCTCGGATCAAAATTTCACCTATCAATTGGAATTCGCCAAAATTCAAACTTCGCCAATTCAAGCCTAAATCTACACCGGACCTCCAAATTCTATTCCGATCACACTCCTAAGTCACAAATCATCCCCCAAAGCTAACCGAACCACCGGAATTCACATCCGAGCTCTCTAACCACATAGTCAACTTCCGATTGACTTTTCTAAAACAAGCTTTCTTCTAAGAGGCTAAGTGCCTCATTTCCAACTAAAACCAATTCAATTCCACCCGATAAACTCAAATATCGATATTGAAACATAAGGCAACATAATATAGGGGAAACGGGGAGGTAACTCACGTGATGACGGGCCGGGTCGTCACATTTATCGAATGCGAGTTTTGGAAGTTTTGGTTGAACTTAGGCTTTGATTTGAGAAAATTTGATGATTTTGATGTTAAGTATAGTGTTTTGACGGTTCGAGCAAGTTTGAGTAAGGTATTGGGGCACATCTGTGTTTTTGGTTGAGGTCCCGGGGGCCTCGGGGTGAATTCGAGTGGTTAAACGAGAGTTTTTGAAGTTTGCTTCAGGTCTGTGTTGCTGTCATCTGGTATTTCCGCTTCTGCGGAAATGGACCATAGAAGCGGTAAGGGGTCGCAGGTGTGGTTTTTGGGGCTTTGGCATTTTTCGCAGAAGCGGACTAAGGTCCGCATAAGCGGTCACCGTAGAAGCGGTTATGGACCGCAGAAGCGGTCCTAGGCGACTTAAGGAAAATCGTAGATGCGGTGGAAAGGCCGCAGAAGCGGTAACTGCAGAAGTGGTAAGTTTGTCGTAGAAGCAAAAAGGTCTGGGCAGAACCATTTAAGTTAACCTTCGTGAATTTTTGAAAGAACACAACATTTCTACTTCGGACTAAGAGTGTTTTGGGCGATTTTGAAGAGAGTTTCGAGGGCTTTCATCAGGTATGGATTCTTGGACTTAGATTATAATATTATGGTGTATAAACATGGATTAGCACTGAAAACCCAAGGAATTAAAGGTTAAAAATGGAGGTTAGGGCTTGAAACTTAAGAGAGTTAAACTAGGGATTTGAGAGGTCAAAGGGACTCCGATTCTTGTGAATTTTATATGTATGGACTCGTGGCGAGACGAGAAATCCGGTGATGTGAATTTCATAATTTTTGGAGAAGTGGGCCCGGAGCTCGAGTTTTGCCAACTTCGAGATTTTTTTGGTATTTTTCGAGTTCTTTTGATTAGGTTATGCTTCTTTAGCCTATTGTAATGTATTCGTTATGGTTTTGGCCAGATTCAATGCGCGAGGAGGTCGATTTGCGAGGAAAGGGCATTGCGAGCTAGACTTGTGGCCGGCTTGAGGTGAGTAATAGATGTAGATGATGACTTGAGGGTTTGAAACCCCGGTATATCACACTGTGACGCTATATTGAGGTGAGACATGTACTTTATGATGAGTGCGGGGTCGTTTGTGATTGGGGACTATGGCATAGTCCATCCCGAGAGACGTTCATGCTGTGCTCTTGACTAGAGATACTGGCAAACATCCTACTTGGATTTGTATGAAATATCTGGGCCATGTGCCGATTATTTGAATCCCTTAGGGATTATTATCACTGCTTCTATGGTACTTAGCATGTTATATGATTTCAGTCCTGAGTTAAACATTGTTCGAAATGCTTAGTCACCTCCCTAAGGTTTTAAAAAACTTAAACTATATTTTCCTAATAATTGGAACTGAGGACTATGACCTGACTTTGCTGTGTGGCTCATATGCATATTCAAGACTTAGTGTGGATCGGGTTGCACGCCGCAGCGATGATACGATGATATTGCGCTTGGGTTATAGGAGCCCTTCCGGAGTCTGAACCCCCACAGTGAGCGCGGGTACCCAAATAGATCGGGCTGCGCGCCGCAGCTGTCATGTGCATTGCATTCCATTCATACATTGATGTCTGTCTGTCATTGTCTTGTTGCCATTTTCACCATTAGTTGTGCTAAACTGTTGTCTGTAGCTTTACATGTGTGGTATTTCAGGTATTCTCATTCTCAGTCATTATATATACTTATTACTCACTGTGTTGGAAGTACTCATTTTACTTCCCGCACCATGTGTGCAGATTCAGGTGTTCCGGAGGCTTCGTAGCGTTGTTGGTGCTCTCCAGATTATCTCAGGTGTTGTCGAGGTAGCTGCCTGGCGTACGCATGACCCGACTTCTCCCCCTTATCCATTTATATTTCCGCATCCTAGACCTATGTATTTTGAGAATCTATTACTCAGTTGTATTTAGAGGCTCTAGACTCGTGACCCCAGATCTTTTGGGAGTTATATTGGTATTACTATGGCTTTCCGTATGGTTTCTATCTATTGTCAGAATTATTAATCTTGCTAATTGTTATAAATATCTAATTAACTGGTGATGAGTTTTCATACTCGGGTTGAGAGTGTTGGGGTCGTGACATGAACCTGATCAGAAATCGCAACTCCGACAACACTTATGGCGGAAATTTCAGTTCCGCCCGACGGCCCTTCTAGGTTTTTCAACGAAACAAAAGGGAAATCTTCATACTATAGATTGCAAATCTAGGGCTTTGAACATAATAACGAAAAGCTGCCAGAAACAAGACATAGAAGATTGAGATATATTAATCTAAAATTAAGGAAAATCTTACCCGCCTATTGGGGTCACCAAAGAAAGAAATTGAGATAAACTGATAATGGAGATTTTGGAGGTTGCGGCCTACGACTTGAAGAGTTCTTAAGGAAATAGAGTTTGAATATTTTTAATTTTCTTTTGGAATTTTATTTTATAAAAAGAAAAGAAACCCCAAGTAAGACTAATCGTCACCCGAAATTATTTTTTCTTCTGGAAAAATAATCTTTTTTTGACATTTATTACAAATGTTGCTAACTAAATGTTGTTGTATTCCTAATAATGTGACATTTGAATAAAATGTCAAAATTTTTGTTGACATTTTTCATCAAACGCCTGTATTTTTGTAAAAATTTTCTAACATACGTCAATAAATTAGCTATTCACCGACATTTATTATAAGTATCCTCAAATAAATATCGCCGTATCTCATATTTTCTGTAGCGCGTCTAGTAAATTATCGTAATTACTCAGGAGAGATTTACGGTAGTAAGAGTGCTCATGATTGATGGAGATGATTAGGTAAATCTATACGAAACATAATAGGAAGGGATTCCATCAATAAGGAAAATCACAACCTTAGATCCTTCTCTTTTTGTTTACAACTCAGTCATAGTTAGCTTTTAGTTTACTTAATTTTATTCAGTTATAGTTAGTAAAAATATCATCAAGTGCTATTCAAAATATCTGGGAAGTTGATTATGGAGAATTCAGTGAGTCTAACTAAAGCAATTGGTAGGTTAATTCCCCGTGGGATTCGACTCTGGGCTAGATACTACAATTATATTTGCAACGACCGCTTAGTCCTTTTATAAGGCGTAATTGTGCGTGATCAATGAGTTATGAGTCAATAATTCAGTTTTGCTTTATGTATTCGATATTCGAAAACTTAATCCGTATATATATATATTGGAAAGGACATTTTGGTGAGAATCGAACGTGATGTCGCAATTTTAAAAACTACCAACAAAAAATTGATTCTCTCAAAAGGTCTCTTTGTACTTGAATAAGATTTGTGAGTGTCACTCTACTTGAATTTCAAAGGAATTTTCTAATTTTATAATGATTAAAATATAGAATAGCCAATTCTTCTAAACTAAAGATGGATTGTGGCGGATCGGAAAGTACTTATTCATCTTTAATCGAAAGCTTTGAGTTCGAACTCTGGGTATGAATTCTTCTTTATTAGGGAACACTTTATTTTTAATATAAAACACGTTTCGAAAAAAAATAAATTTAGTCGAACCTCAACACGACCACGTACACGAGAAGACTAAAAGGAGGAAAAAGGAGTGGTGGACAAAGAATAATTCACAAATGAAAATAAGATCCTAAACTCTCCTATTAGAGTAAAGATTCCAAAACCGTGGTCCTCTTTTGAGGAATTTATTCGTTAAAGATTTGTACTGCAACAAATCATTTTTAGTAGTTGTACTCCCATACATTTCCCCAAAATAATAAAATAATTTGATACATAGAAGTTGATATTTTTCATCATTCAATATTTGAAATTCTATAAAGGAGTTTAATTAAATTTCATCATTCAATATTTGAAATTCAAAACCCGACTAATTGAGAGCCACAATAATAAAGTAAGTTCTGCGAATGAAGTATTGTTCTAAAGAAATTAATCGACAAGCAAATTCGGTTGCTAAACAAAAAGATTTATCGCTAATATGATTTAACAACGAATTAGCAATCAATAATAAAAAAATTCAGTTAACTACAAGTGATTAAGTGACGAAATAGTGAAAGCGCCGAAAAAATCTTGTATGCCTTGCTAGTTGAGGGTTTAGGAATATTCCCCACCAAATATGAGCAACTCTAGTTGAGGAAGAACATTCTTTTCGCAAATCTCCTTTACAAAAATAAAATAAAAATAAAAAAATTATGCAATTGACCATATTAACCTTTACTATCTCTTCACATAAACACTCTAACACTATTTACTTCAAGGGTAATGTAGGAAAAAAAATAATTAATTCATTCTTGAAATCTGGAAAAATTATTTATTTGGGAACACAAAAAAGGCCAAAAAATCATATATTTTGGACAGGAGGGAGTATACGAGAAACTCTAACCGATATCACTGGACGGGAAGTCGTTGTGGCGACCTTATACATTATAATAATTAGGAATTTTTACATTCCTATGCCATATAGGAAACTTTATTATATAATTATATTTGGCATATCTAATTACCAATTATATATCATTAGTGGTTTTTAAGGGTATTAATTACACTCTTAATTTAATCGTACCGTATATTACTTCTAATACTACTTCCCTCACGTTTTTCTCTCCAATTCTCACACCTTCACCCACGTTTCCTTCCCATATCCACGATTTCTGTATCAAAATCCTATTATTTCTTCCATAGCCAAGGTTCTGAATTCGAATTTGGGTTTTCAAAAGACATTGTTTGTTTGGATTGGATGTTGTTGTAAAGATTTGGGAATTCTCTCTACATCTCCTTCTATCTCGCAATCACAAATTTCAGTAATAGAAGAGGAAAGTAATAGAAGAGGAAAGGAAAAGAGAGCAACAATTCCACCATTGGCAACCATTAAAAAGCTCTGAATTCTAATTGGGTTTTAAAAAATTATTATTTGTTTGGATTTGGTATTGTTGTAAATAATTAGGAATATGGTTTGGAGTTTATTTCTCAATTTTGAAGGGTTTTGGTGAAGATTAGACTTGATTTTGGCTGAATTTCAGGTTGAAACTCGAAGAAGAAGAAGAAGACGACGACATGACATGACATGACATGTAATGTGAGTACTCCGACCCAGTGAGTAATAAACATAAATAAATGCTGAGAATAAGAAATTATGGAAAAACACAAAGTAATCTATAATTCGGCAGTTCAAACCTAGTAGTATGAAATCAATAAACCAGTGAAAATAAAATATGGAAATGCTACAACAGATAAGCAAATAAATGATAATCAAATAAAGAAATGCAACACATAGTACGGTACTCTCTAGTACCCGCTGCAGCGTGCAGCTCGATCCATTTATTTATCGTCGACGGTGCTCACTGGGGTGTGCAGGCTTCGGGAGGGGCCCCTTATGGACTAAGCGCAATAACAAGCCATGTCGTGGCATCAACTAGGCCCTCGGCCTCATATCAATATCAATATATTACTGCTGCGGCACGCAACCCGATCCTCCTACTCAGTCCAGAAATCATATAAGCTCCTTGAGTCATAATAAAATAGTAGTTTTCAGCCCGAAACATCATTAAAAATATCATTTAAGTTTCAAATCCAAGTAAAAGTGGTTGATTTTATAAAACAGTATTAAACAATATGACTGAGTTCAAGCAATATGTAAAAATAGTGACAGCAATCCCCGAAGGGTTCAAATAGTTGGCATATAGCCCAGTTATGACAATTAGTCCAAATAATATTGATATCAAATAAGCTTTAATCAATTACGCGGCAAAAACATCACCCGGGACGGACTAAGTCCCAATCCCCAATAGTAAACGACCCCGCGCTCATTGTCAAACACATGTCTTACCTCAATATAGCACTATGATATGCAAATCCCGGGTTTCAAACCCTCAGGGCATCATTTACATTCATTACTCACCTCAAGCCGGCCAAAACTCTAGCTCGCCACGCCCCTGTCTCTCAAATCGGCCTCCTCGCGCGTCAAATCTGACCAAAACCACAATGAATACATTGCAATAGGCTAAGGGAACAAAACCCAAGCGAAAACAATCGAAAAATATCAAAAATCCCGAATTTGGCAAAACTCTAGCCCCATGCCCATTTCTCGAAACTCATAAATTTTCACATCAACGGGTCCCTCATCTCGCCACGAATTCACACATATCAAAATCACGGGAATCGGAGTTCAATCGGCCCCTCAAATCCCTAATCTTAGCTCTCTTAAGTTCAAGCCTCAACCTCCATTTTGAGTCCATGATTTTCTTAGATTTTCGGTCCTAATTCATGAATTATCACCATAGGATTGTGTTTTAGGTCCAAAATCCTTACCTTATCTAAGCTCCTTGAAAACCCTCTCCAAAATCGCTCACAATTCTCCAAGTCCGAAGTTAGAAATGAAAAACCCTTCAAAATTCGCGAAGAAGAACTTAAATACCTCTGCCCAGTCATAACCGCATCTGCAGATCCAAACACACTTCTGTGGTAAATCTTCCGCATCTGTGGAAATCCTTTAAAATTCCAAAATCCGCATCTGCGACTCCGCAGATGCGGTTCCCATACCGCACCTGCGGTTCTTTCCTTTCCTCTGCCCTTCTGCTTCTGTGACACAATTTCCGCATCTTCGGCTTCGCAGATGCGGCTCCTCGTTCACTTCTGCGGAGACAGCTACCTAGACAAAAAACTCGCACCTGCGGCCTCCCCTTCGCACCTGCGATACCACACCTGCGTTCCCCAATCCGCAGGTGCGGAAATACCAGAAGCAGCAAATTTTTTGATTTATTTTAAGTCCAAAAAATCTTCCCGTTAGCCATTTGAAATCACCCCGAGGCCCCCGGGACCTCAACCAAAAACACCAACGCATCCTAAAACATCATTCAAACTTGTTCCAATCATCAACACACCACAAACAATACCACGACCATCAAATTACATCGAATTCAAACCTAAGTTCTTCTAAAACTTCCGAAACACGTATTTGATAAAAAACCCAACCAAATCAACTCCGAATGACCTGAAATTTTCCACACACATCCCAAATCACATTTCAAAGATACAAAAACTCTCAAAATTTCATTCCGACCCTCGGATCAAAATCTCACCTACCAACCGGAATTCGCCAAAATACTAACTTTGCCAATTCAAGCCTAATTCTACACCGGACCTCCAAAACCACTTTCGATCACACTCCTAATCCACAATTCATCCCCCCGAAGCTAACCGAACCATCGGAATTCGCATCCGAGCCCTCTAACACATAAGTCAATATCCGGTTGACTTTTCCAAACCAAGCCTTCCTTTAAGAGACTGACTCATTTTCTACAGAAACCACTCCAAACCAACTTGATCACATAAGACATGAATCACAAGGCATGAAGAGGCTAAAATAGGGGAAAACGGAGCGGTAACTCATGAGACGACAGGTCGGGTCGTCACATCCTCCCCAACTTAAACAAACGCTCGTCCTCGAGCGAGTCAAGAAACATACCTAAAGCCTCAAACAGGTGAGGATATCTGCTCCACATCTCCCGCTCGATCTCCCAGGTGGCCTCCTCTACGGGCTGACCTCTCCACTGTAGCTTCACTGAAGCTACATCCTTTGACCACAACTTCCGAACCTGATGCTCCAAAATAGCTGCTGGCTCTACATCGTAAGTCAAATCACCCTCCAACTGAACCGTGCTGAAGTCTTAAACATGCGACGGGTCCCCAACATGCTTCCAGAGCATAGAAACATGAAACACCGGATGTACGCTCGACAAGCTGGGTGGCAAAGCAAGCATATAGGCCACCATCCCAATCCTCCTAAGCATCTCAAAAGGCCCAATGAATCGCGGACTCAGCTTCCCTCTATTTCCAAATCTCATAACACCATTCATGGGCGAAACCTTCAGCAAGTCCTTCTCACCAACCATGTAGGACACATCTCGAACCTTTCGGTCCGCATAACTCTTCTGACGCGACTAAGCTGTACAAAGTCTCTCCTGAATCACCTTCACCTTCTCTAGTGCATCCTGAACCAAATCTGTACCCAATAGTCTTGCCTCGCCAGGCTTGAACCAACCAACTGGAGATCTACACCGTCTCCCACACAAAGCCTCGTACGGTGCCATCTGAATGCTAGACTGATAACTCTTGTTGTAGGCAAACTCTGCAAGCATCAAAAACTCATCCCAAGAACCTCCAAAATCAATAACGCATGCACGCAACATGTCCTCTAATATCTGAATAGTACGCTCGGACTGTCCGTCCGTCTGAGGATGGAAAGCTATGCTCAACTCCACTTGAGTACCCAACTCTCTCTGCACGACTTTCCAAAACTGCAAAGTAAACTGAGTACCTCTATCTGAGATGATGGAAACCGGAACACCATGCAACCGAACAATCTCCCAGATATAAATCCCTGCCAGCCGCTACGAAGAATAGGTAGTACACACAGGAATGAAGTGCGCGGACTTGGTCAGCCGGTCAAAAATCACCCAAATAGCATCAAAATTTTTTTCAAAGTCTGAGGAAGTCCAACAACAAAGTCCATAGTGATCCCCTCCCACTTCCACTCGGGAATATCTATCTTCTGAAGCAAACCACCCCGTCTCTGATGCTCATTTTTCACCTGCTGACAATTGAGACACCGAGCTACAAATCCCACAATATGTTTCTTCATTCTTCTCCACCAATAGTGCTGCCTCAAGTCCTGATACATCTTCGCGGCACCCGGATGAATAGAATACCGCGAGCTATGGGCCTCCTCCAGAATCAGCTCTTTAAGCCCATCCATATTGGGCACACAGATCCGGCCCTACATCCTTAACACACCATCATCACCAATGGTCACATCCTTGGCATCATCATGCTGGACCTTTTCCTTAAGGACAAGCAAATGCGGATCATCATACTGGCGCTCTCTGATGCGATCATATAAAGAAGACCGAGAAACCACGCAAGCCAACACCCGACTGGGCTCCGAAATATCTAGTCTCACAAATCGGTTGGCCAAAACCTGAACATCAACTACAAGAGGTCTCTCCCCAACTAGAATGTACGCAAAACTCCCCATACTCATTGCCTTTCGGCTCAAAGCATCGGCCACTACATTGGCCTTTCCCGGATGATACGATATGGTGATATCATAATTCTTAAGCAACTCTAGCCATCTCCGCTGCCTCAAATTGAGATCCTTTTGCTTGAACAAATGTTGGAGACTGCGATGATCAATGAATACCTCACAAGATATGCCATATAAGTAGTGCCTCCAAATCTTCAATACATGAACTATGGCAGCCAACTCCAAATCATGAACATGTTAGTTTTTCTCATGGGGCTTCAACTAACAAGAAGCATATGCAATAACTCTACCCTCTTGCATCAATACACAGCCAATCCCAACTCTCGAAGAATCATAATACACGGTATATGAATCTGAAGCTAATGGCAAAATCAATACTGGAGCTGTGGTCAAGGCTGTCTTGAGCTTCTGAAAGCTCTCCTCGCACTCGTCCGACCATACAAATGGAGCGCCCTTCTGAGTCAACTTGGTCAAGGGTGATGCAATAGAGGAAAAACCCTGAACAAACCGGCAATAATAACCTATGAAACCAAGGAGGTTAGGAATCTCTGTGGCTGAGGATGGCCTAGGCCAATTCTGAACTGCCTCTATCTTCTTTGGATCAACCCGAATACCCTCGCTGGACACCACGTGTCCCAAGAAAGCCACTGCACCGAGCCAAAACTCACACTTGGAGAACTTTGCATAAAGCCTCTCCTCCCTCAATCTCTGCAATACCACTCGCAAATGCTCCGTGTGCTCCTCCTGACTACGCGAGTATACCAGAATATCATCAATGAACACGATAACAAACGAATCCAGATAAGGCCAAAATACACTGTTCATCAGATGCATGAACGCAGCTGGGGCATTGGTCAACCTGAAAGACATGACAAGAAACTTATAGTGACCATATCTAGTCCTGAAAGCAGTCTTAGGAATATCTGAATCCCTGATCTGCAACTAGTGATAGCTCGAACGGATATCAATCTTAGAGAACACCCTCGCTCCCTAAAGCTAGTCAAATGAATCATCAATGCGAGGCAGAGGATACTTTTTCTTAACTATTACTTTGTTCAATTGCCTGTAGTCAATGCAAATTCTCATTGTGCCATTCTTCTTCTTCGCAAATAGAATCGGCGCACCCCAAGGTGACACACTAGGTCGAATGAGCCCCTTATCTAGGAGTTCCTGAAGCTGCTCTCTTCAATTCTTTCAACTCTGTTGGTGCCATACGATACGGTGGAATGGAAATGGGCTGAGTGCCCGACACCAGATCGATACCAAAATCAATATCCCTGTCAGGTGGCATGCCGGCAGGTCTGCAGGAAAAACATCGGGAAAATCCCTCACAACTGGAACAAAATCAATACTAGGAGCCTCAGCCCCAACATCTCTTAAAAACGCTAGGTATGATAGACAACCCTTCCCAGCCATATGTTGGGCCTTCAAGAAAGAAATCACTCTACTCAGAACATAATCAGTCACACCACGCCACTCGATCCGTGGTATGCCCGGCATAGCCAGAGTGACTATCTTTGCATGACAGTCTAGGATAGCATGACACAGAGATAACCAATCCATGCCCAAAATAACATCAAAGTCCACCATGCTCAATAACAATAGATCGACTCGAGTCTTCAGACCCCCGATAGTCACAAAACATGATCGGTACACATGGTCCACAACAACAGTATCGCCCACCGAGGTAGACACATGGACAGGTAAAGCAAGAAACTCCCGAGGTGCACCCAAATAATGAGAAAAATATCAGGAAACATAAGAATAGGTGGAACCAGGATCAAATAATACGGAGGCATCTTTGTGGCAGACTGAAACAATACCTGTAATGACAGCATCTGAAGCAATGGCATCTGTCCTGCCTGGAATAGCATAAAAACGAGCCTGGCCTCTGCCTGATCGACCTCCTCCTCTGGGGCGACCCCTGGCTGCCTGATCTCCACCCCTAGCTGGCTAGGCGGGTGGTGAAGTAACTGGAGCAGAAGTCGAGGTCTGACCCATCTGCTGAAGCTGACCACCATGAAGTCGAGGGTACTGCCTCCTCATGTGACCAAACTCTCTACACTCATAACAACTGCCCGGTTCTGGAGATGGAGACTGAAGGGAACCCCTCGCACCGGAGTGACTAGCCGATGCACTCGGCGCAGAGGAACCTTGAGCTGATGGGGCATGAGATTAACTCTGAGCTGGGATGGCGCTCAGCGAAGACTGGCCCTGCTGAGACCCGTGATGACCACGACCTGAAGATGCCCCACGATACTCTGGACGAGCCGACTGAGCAGGCCTGAAAGAGTGACCTCTACCATGCTGGAACTGGCCCCTCGACGGAGCACCACTGAAACTGCCCGATCCTCAAGGCCTCTTGGCCTCCCTCTCTTCTCGCTCTCTATGGCGAACCGTCTCAATCTCACGAGCAATATCAACCACCTCCTCGAACGTAGCACCTAATACTCTCTCTAGTCATCAGAATATAGAGATGGTAGTTTAGGCCATCAACAAATATCCTGATCCTTTCACGATTGGTCGGAATCATCCAAATGGCATAACGGGGCAACTACAAAAACCTCATCTCATACTGGGTCACGGTCATATCACCCTGCGTCAACCACTCAAACTGTCTACGCAGCTCCTCTCTATGGGACTACGCTGCATACTTCTCCAAGAAGAGAGCGGAGAACTGCTGCCAAGTAAGGGGTGCTGCACCGACATGCCTATGCCTCTCAAAATCCTCCCACCAAGTAAATGCAACTCCGGTAAACTGGAAGGTGGTAAATGCCACACCACTAGACTCAAGAATCCTTGCCGTATGGAGCATCCGCTGACACCTGTCAAGAAAACCCTGGGCATCCTCGCCCTCAGCACCACTGAATGTCGGAGGCTGGAGCTTACAAAACCTCTTAAGACGCCGCAGCTCATCGTCTGGCATAGACGAAACTACAAAGTCCTAAACTGGTGCAACCGGTTGAGCTGGAGGTGCCTCTAGTGTCTCTAGTCCCTGCAGTACCTGCTCAGGTGTGCGAGCAGCGGGGGTTTGGTTTCCTCCTGCCTGCGAAGTAGCTGTTGCTGCTGTGGTGGCTGAAACCGCCTGAGCCAGGCCAGTGCAAATGGTCAAGATCTATGCTAAGGTCTCCTGTAGACCTGGAATCACGACGGGTACAGCTGGTGCCTGAACTGGTGCTGCTAGAGTCTGATCCAGATCTGGGGCAGCTGGTAGATCAACAGGTGCTACCCTCGCTGCTCTACCTCTGCCATGACCACGACCGCGTCCACGGCCTTTGGTAGCCTCAGTGGGTGGCACTGGGGGTCTTCCACCTCATCCGGTAGCACGAGTCCTCGCTATCTGCGAGAGAATAGAGTATCAGAAGTTTAGTTATCGGGTCAACAAAGTCGCACGACAAGAATTTCAAGAAGATAAAGTCTTTCCTAAAGGTTCTGCAGCCTCTCGAGGATAAATACAGAAGCCTCCGTACCGATCTACGGGACTCTACTAAACTGGCTCATGACTTACGAGACCAAGAAACCAAGGCTCTGATACCAATTTGTCACAACCCCAGCCCCGATCGTGATTGCGCCCAACACACTACTAGGCAAGCCCGACTAATTTATAACCTCGAACCAATTCATTATTAGCTAACATAATTAAATTACCAAATCAACATATTAGAAGTCCGAATTAAAAGTTAAATGTGCGAAATTTCAAATAACAATGCTAATACATAACCCTAAAGATCCGGTGTCACAAGTCTGACCCTCTAATACAAGTTCAACAGCCTAATACATATCAATCTAGGAGATGCGAATAAAATTAAATGACAGAAGGGAGAGATCAGGGTTGCGAACGCAGTGCAGCTACCTCGATGCTCCCGGATATGCGCTGCCCGATTGAATATCCTCAACAGCCTCAGATGCACCTCGATCTGCACGCAAGGTGCAGGAAGTAATGTGAGTACTCTGACCTAGTGAGTAATAAACATAAATAAATGCTGAGAATAAGAAATTACGAAAAAACACAAAGTAATCTATAGTTCGGCAGTTTAAACCTAGTAGTATGAAATCAACAAACTAGAGAAAACAAAATATGGAAATGCTACAACAGATAAGCAAATAAATGATAATCAAATAAAGAAATGCAACACATAGTACGATACTCTCTAGTACCCGCTGCAGTGTACAGCTCGATCCATTTATTTATCGTCGACGGTGCTCACTGGGGTGTGCAGGCTTCGGGAGGGGCCCCTTATGGCCCAAGCGCAATAACAAGCCATATCGTGGCATCAACTAGGCCCTCGGCCTCATATCAATATCAATATATTACTGCCCGATCCTCCTACTCAGTCCAGAAATCATATAAGCCCCTTGAGTCATAATAAAATAGTAGTTCTCAGCCCGAAACATCATTAGAAATATCATTTAAGTTTCAAATCCAAGTAAAAGTGGCTGAGTTTATAAAACAGTATTAAACAACAGAACTGAGTTCAAGCAATATGTAAAAATAGTGAGAAAACAGTGACAACAATCCCCGAAGGGTTCAAATAGTTGGCACACTGCCTAGTTATGACAATTAGTCCAAATAATAATGATATCAAATAAGCTTCAATCAATTACGCGATAAAAACATCACTCGGGATGGACCAAGTCCCAATCCCCAATAGTAAACGACCCCGCGCTCATTGTCAAACACATGTCTTACCTCAATATAGCACTATGATATGCAAATCCCGGGTTTCAAACCCTCAGGGCATCATTTACATTCATTACTCACCTCAAGCCGGCCAAAACTCTAGCTCGCCACGCCCCTGTCTCTCAAATCGGCCTCCTCGCGCGTCAAATCTGACGAAAACCACAACGAATACATTGCAATAGGCTAAGGGAACAAAACCCAAGCGAAAACAATCGAAAAACATCAAAAATCCCGAATTTGGCAAAACCCGAGCCCCAGGCCCACTTCTCAAAACTTAGAAATTTTTACATCAACGGGTTCCTCATCTCGCCACGAGTTCACACATATCAAAATCACGAGAATCGGAGTTCAATCGACCCCTCAAATCCCTAATCTTAGCTCTCTTAAGTTCAAGCCCTAACCTCCATTTTTAGTCCATGATTTTCTTATATTTTCAGTTCTAATTCATGAATTAACACCATAGGATTGTGTTTTAGGTCCAAAATCCTTACCTTATCGAAGCTCCTTGAAAACCCTCTCCAAAATCGCCCACAATTCTCCAAGTCCGAAGTTAGAAATGAAAAACCCTTCAAAATTCGCGAAGAAGAAATTAAATACCTCTGCCCAGTCATAACCGCATCTCCGGCTCCAAACCCGCTTCTGTGGTACCGTTCCTGCGGTAAATCTTCCGCATCTGCGAAAATCCTTTAAAATTCCAAAACCCACATCTGCAGCTCCAGTGGTTGCATCTGCGACTCCGCAGATGCGGTTTTCATATCGCACCTGCGGTTCTTGCCTTTCCTCTGCCCTTCCGCTTCTGTGACACAATTTCCGCATCTGCTCGCACCTGCGGTCCCCAATCCCAGGTGCGGAAATACAAGGAGCAGAAAATTTTCTGATTTCTCTTAAGTCCAGAAAATCTTCCCGTTAGCCATTCGCAATCACCCGGAGGCCCCTGGGACCTCAACCAAAAACACCAACACATCCTAAAACATCATTCAAACTTGTTCCAATCGTCAGCACACCTCAAACAACACCACGACCATGTAATTACATCGAATTCAAGCCTAAGTTCTTCTAAAACTTCCGAAACACACATTTGATCAAAAACCTAACCAAATCACCTCTGAATGACCTGAAATTTTACACATACATCCCAAATCACATAACGAAGCTACAACAACTCTTGGAATTTCATTCCGACCCTCTGATCAAAATCTCACCTACCAATCGAAATTCGCCAAAATACTAAATTTACCAATTCAAGCCTAATTCTACACCGGACCTCCAAAACCACTTCCGATCACACTTCTAAGCCACAATTCATCCCCTCGAAGCTAACCGAACCATCGAAATTCGCATCTAAGCCCTCTAACACAAAAGTCAACATCTGGTTGACTTTTCCAAACCAAGCCTTCCTTTAAGAGACTAAGTGTCTCATTTCCTACCGAAACCACTCCAAACCAACTTGATCATATAAGACACGAATAACGAGGCATGAAGAAGCTGAAATAGGGGAAAATAGAGCGGTAACTCATGAGACGGTGGGTCGGGTCATCACAACCTTCCCTCGGGTTAACAGAATTCCTTATTTGGAATTTCTGATTCGCAGACTTCAAAAGGAAAGTCGAATTTTCCTCGATTTGGGATTTTAAAATAAACTGCTGACTTGGGACACCAAAAAATAAGCCATCCCAAGTGTTGACTCTGAATAAAAATGAATAAATAATCTCATTTCGAATAATGTCACTTAAAGTGGAAAAACTCCCTTATACACCCTTCTGGGGGTGTAGTAAAAAAGGAGGTGTGACAGCTCTAGCGACTCTACTGGGGAAAAAAAACCCAGAACTTCTGGTTCAGGGTTCAGAATTTGAGCTTAGAATAGTTGTTATAATTGGATTTGTTTATTACCTGGTTTTAATTACATGTTTTGGTCTAATGTGCTAAATGCTTTTACCGCTTTGACATTCTGTGAATTGTATATAAAACTGCTACGAAACCCTTCTCTTCTCATATTCGGGGATGTGCACGCTGGTCGTAACTCCCTATTCTGTTAGTATCATACTTTGGAATAAGAAAGAGGCTCGAACAAGCTACTAAGTCGCATGGCCTTTTGGTTCCCGGTACGTAGCCCCCTTCTCGGCTCGAGTTGTCCGCTCGGGTACTCAGCCTAGAACACATACCCAGGTTTTGAAATTAGAATAACTCAACCTTATGCCGGATCCCTAGTAGGAACGCTTGTTTGCATCATGTGCATTTGACTTAAGGGACCCAACACAGGGGTTGGGTCTGTCTAGACAGGTGTACCCAGAATCAAAGACCATCCTGATGCATATTTTACATGCTACTTGTACAATTCTTTGCTTCGGTTTGCATGTTTACCGGTTGCTAGAATAGGGAAGGAATTGGAAAATAGAATTAAGGTATGAGCGACTTAATTACCCGTTTTGAAAAAAAAAACCTGGTATCCAAAATAAGGCGAAATTCTACCAATTATTTTTGAAAAAAAATAAAGAAAAAGAAATTTGGGGTTTCAAAAATTTTATCTCTTTTCTCTATTTTTATTTGTGTCAAATATGACCGAATTATGCCATTTTGATTCCCACCGGATGTGGGATACGTCTTTCCTTTTTGCATAAATAGCCACACAAAAAAAAAAGAACCAAAATTTTACTGCCTTGTTGTAAATAAGTAAGATGATGCCATTCTTGTAAAAATAGCCGAATGTCCCAAAAGGACGTCGGAAGGCAATTTTTGCAAGAACACCCGCCTTTGGTCTCTTTTCAAATTTTTGTCCGGTTTGCGAGTACGGCCTTAAAATCTTCCCCCGAAGTGCTGAAAGGCCGTATTCGTAAAGCCAGGTTTTCACTTTTGAAATAAAAATCTGAAAGAAAAAAGAAAGTGTCAATTTTGTCTTTGATTCAAATAAATTATGATTTTTGCTTAATCACCCTAATAAATGTGTAGAATGAGCACGAGTCAAAATTTGCCTTTAGTAGTCATGAACAAGATCCCTTTGGAGTTGCATATGTGGTGGGATGATCTGGGTGAATCAGGGCAAAATAAGGTCAATCAATATTTGGGAGGTCTCACCAATTTGTTGAAGATCAGTTCTAGGGGAGACATCATAAAGGCATTGGTTACATTCTGAGACCCGGCCCACAACGTGTTTCATTTTTCAAATTTTGAACTCACCTCGACTTTGGAGGAAATAGTCGGGTATATTGGGGGCGCTGAGGTCCCTCCGAGACACAAGTACCTGGTTGCTCCGAGAGCCATCGCTGTTCACAAATTCCTAGAATTTTTAAAGATAAGCAGGGAGGTCTGTTTAACCAAAAAATGGATTTTTAGCAAAAGCTAGAAATTAGAAGAATCGGGTTACTAATAATCGAAAAAGTATGTAAAGAAAGAGATTTGAAAATGATATTATTAGAAAACAAGTAAATTAGAGTATATTCCAATAGTCACTTGTGTCTCACTTGATTACATATCTATAATTTTATAGATCCCTTTGGGAATGTACGTTATGCCTAAGTCATAATGAGGCTATTATGAGTAATTAATGACATGAAATGCCACGTTACATGATCATTACGTTGAATGTATATATTCCTTAACAGATTCAGCATTTAATACTCTTTAATGCCGTATTTGCACCCTTTTCTTTAGCCAGATTCATTATTTCCATTGCTCGGATGTAAATAAGCTTAAACAGGGACGTGCGCCGATACTCTCATGCCGTGCCTCTTTCTTTTCCTTACTAGTACTTGTTTTGTAATTCTCGAACCGTAGCTAAGTGTAACTTATTGACCATTCCACGTGTCCTGATACGTCGTCATATATATGAATACAATTTTTCCCAATACAGATAGTCCCCCCACTTTCCATTTATTCATTAGTTTACATATTTGGGAAGTGGAATTCATTAAAGGAGAATTTTTGTCAGCATTAATGCTCTGACAGAGTTGATGCTTCAATTGTCACTTTTTTTAATGCTCTAGACACGTGTTATTCTTTCATTGGTTGCACAATTTTGCAACACTTTTTAGGCTTTCTTTTTGGCTTCACTGTTCACGAAGTGTCAGTTATCATTATTATGGTTCTTCCATTACCATACTTTTTCTTTTTGCCGGTTACCCATTAGTATAAATATAACTTCTTTTCTTGTCTTGTTTCACATAAAGCGTATCATACACTCTAATCCTTCGAGACGTCCTTGCTATTTTCTGCTTCACTTCAACCTTCTTTGCCATGGCTTCACCAAATCCTAACCCTAAGAGAACCCCTATTCTGGATAGCTTCCCTAATGCTCCGATTAGACATAGAAGAGGGGGTAGACTCCGTAGCCTTGGATCTGCTCGTGGTGGTAGTACGTCAACTCCTTTTTCTAGCTCTGGTCCCTCTTCTGGGACTATAGGTTCACATTCTCAGAGGAGTTCCTCCGGAAACAAAGAATCTTCTGAGCCACTTCGTGAGCCTCTAGTTGAGGATCCCCTCTGAAATTTCCTTTCATCATAATAGAGAGTCTCTTAGGACCCAAGTTGCTTCTTTAGACCGTGCTGATCCTTTCCCTACTCAAATCACATATATTTTAGCTCCCATAGTTCGTAAGGATTGTCATTGGAGTGATAATTTCCCAATCATCGTTCCTAACTCAAATCAGAGGATCACATCTTACTTAATAGGATTCTTTTTTGTTTACACATACCCCTTTACTCTAGGGTTAAACCGGCCATTGACCCAGACATTCTAGACTTTTGTCATTTTTTTTATGTGTGTTTGGGTCAAATTGGTCCGATTATTTGGAGGGCTGTCGCCTGCTTGAGGCACCTTGCTAACATGGCGGATGTTGAATTCACTTTTCCCTACCTAATTCACCTTTACTCCTCTAGGCTTTTTTGAAATGGCGTATTTGGCTTAGCAGCCAGGAGAAATAGGGTTTTAGTGAGTCCTGAGAATGATAAAGACCGTGGCTAGTATGCCCGATTTGTTGTCGCTCCCACTGCTGGTTTAGTGGGTGAAAATAATGTTCGCTTCCCTGAGAAGTGGAACTTTGCACGTAAGTGTTAAATCCTTCTCGTGCCTTTTTATTTCTAGGCTTTCTTATTTTTCTTAATTTTGCTTCTTTTTCTTTTCAGCAACCATGGGCGTTGTGGAGTCTGTGCCCAACTTCCGTGGTTGGGTAGAAAAGTTGCTGAAGACTGCCCCAATGGAAGGTAGATCATGTAAAACCCTTTTCAACCGTTATGGTTGGAAAGTAAAGACTCATGATAAGGGCTTCTATTTCTACCTTGTCTATATTTAAATATTTTTTGTTGTTCTAACTTTCATCCTTCTTTTTATCAGGATTTTCCATTCGAGGAGTTACTCTAGAGGCCGTCTTGGCATCCCGTGGCTCCTTAAGTACTCGTACCTCTTCAACCCAAGATATATTCTTGGGCTCTGTAAAGAGAAAATCTGTTGAAGAAGATGATTTAGAGGAAGAAGACGAGGGGTTTTTGACGTCAAGACCACGAGCTAGGAGATGTATCGTCTCTGAAGACGAGGCTGCTTTCTCCCCTCACCTATCTCTTTCCGAGCCTGTTATTACTACGGTGATCATCCCTGATGATGATGTTTCTCCTCCTGATACTCACGAGTCAATAAATCAACTCTTTATCGGTGGTTTCGGTAGTGGGAATTTAGGACTTGTTCTAAATGAACCTCCTTTGTCTTCTTTTACCTTTTCCGTACTTGTGATTGCTTCTTTACCTTCATCAACTACTATTTCTATCCCTTCCTCCATTATTTTTACTCCTTCCACCGCTCCTCCTTCAGTAATTCCTCCCCCCATTTTCCACCGTACGGAGGTGGGATCTTCGAGTTGGGGTTCCGCTATGAGGAGCGTAACCATTGAGGTTCCTGCCAACAACAGTCTTTTAAGAAAGTCTGGGCAAGCCGATACTTGGCTCGAACCTTTGATTGGCCCTATTGAGAAGGCTAAACTTGAAAGCCATAGTAATCTAACCCTCATGAATGATATAGTACATGCCACTCTAAAGGTATTTTCTTGTCCTTTATTTTATTAAAACTTTTGGTTTTGAAATCCTGACCTTACCTCCTTTTTTGTTTATGTAGGCCAACCTCATTGGTACTGAACTAATGATCCGAGTCTCCCTTTTGGAGAAGTTGGCTCATGACTTGGAGAAGACTGCCTATGATGCAGAAGAGGCTGCCCGTGGTTCTCAATTGGAGGCAAACAACTGGAAGGGCCAGTTTGAAATTGCACAAATCGAAATGGAGAATTTGGAGGAGAGGAAAAATACCTTAGAGCAGCAAGTTCAAACATTAACCTCCGAGCTGGCGATGATTAAAGTTACCTCAAGCCAAGCTGATAAGGAAAAAAAGCACCTTGAATCTTCCTTTTCGGAATAGCTGTCCAAGGCCAACGAGGAAAATAGGGCTCTAAATACTTTGCTGGCTCAGAAGGATATGCATGCTGGGGAGCTAGCACAAAACCTTTCACGGTCACAAGAAGAACTACGAGTTTCTGTAGACAAGGTACATGCCCTAGAGAGTTCTCATACCACCCTTCAATCATCTTATAATTCTGTCTTGGCTAAAAACGAAGAACTTAAGAATGAAGTTGTTGCTTGGGAGAGATATTATGAACTTCTTGAAGAGTCAACCAATGTTGAGATAAGTTGGACCTTCTTAAATTCTCGTCGTGAAACCATGGTAGAAATGGGCCAAGAAAATTTTAGCTTGGAATCAAAATTAGCCAAGGTGAATGAGGCCATTGAACGAGAATAACAACCATAAGATTTTTCATCTCCCGAGGCTGAAGTCCCTGTGATTGAAACTTCTTCGGCTGAGATTCCCACAGTTGAAGTCCCCGTGACTATTGAAATTGCCACGAGTGTCACACCTTCCTCAAGTCCATCTGTGCCTCTTGCTGCCAGTCAAGCTGAGACTTTGCATGTTGATGCTCCTACTGCTATAATTGAAGATCAACCTTCAACTGTTGATGATGCTGTTCCAGTTGAGCTTGCTGATGATCCTTCTTCAGTTCCTTCTTCTTAATGAAAAAATTTTACATTTGTTTTAAATTCCCTTTTTGCAGGTACCTATCTGGAAAACTATGTTTAAGGTTTTTGGATTCTTGTGATAGTTTTTTTTTTGTTTGTAATCAAACCCTTGGTTATCAGTTAAAGTTTGATTTTAGAAATACAAGTCCCCAAGTCTTGTTATGGGGCATTTTTGTATGAAAAATTCGACGGCTAAGTTTATACTTAGTCTTTAGTTTTAAAACATTAAGAAGTTATCATTAAACCTCCCTCTGTTCTATTCGTGCCTTTTATTTTCAAGGACTTAAAGAATAGTCTGCATTTTTGTTCTTTAAAAATGTGACTATTAACCTCATGACTAAATATCATGAGTTTTATAAAAGAGGGCCCTTTTATGTTTTGACACTTGATGAAGAAGACGTCTCAACTTCATAATGGTACTTATTATACGATAAAAAAATAGGAACACACATGTTTCTTTGCAATAACTTGGACAAGTTTTTATTTTTGAACCTTGACAAGTTTTGAGTAATACTTTACATGTATTTGAATTACATCTATAATTTTCTCGTAACTGTTTTTCTTGTAACAAATTTATACAAAAGAGAACAATAGATACAAGGTTTTTCCTTATAACCCGTTTTAGTACATAGTCTTTACCCTAACTGTTTTGAGGTACCTGGGATCCCCTTAACTTCAAAACATTAGGAAGGGTTTGAGAGGTGATTCCATTATTCTCATGGGAAAGAACACTATGATGAATTCCATGACTCCTTAACTTCCACTCCGTACTTGACTCTTCTTAGGCTTGATTTTTACTCAATCTTCTTGCCTTTTATATACACGTGACTGTATATTCTATGTAGTCCCCCAAGTGTTTGAGTGTTGAAGTATGAAGCCTCGAGCACTTGATAGTCTCTTTCACCTGGTCCTTTTCCTGAAAAGGAAATACATACGGGACTTGGGGGTGCGATTATAGATGAAGACTTGTTAACCCGTTTATATATCTATCAGATTAATTATAACCTTTGGCCAGAAATTTTAGTTTATTCCATTTTGCCGTGCAGGTCGTGACTCATCATTTGTTCCATTTTTCCTATCATCAGTAAAATCATTAGTAAAATTTTAACAATTCAAAAAATAAAGTTTAACATGGTGATACCTGACCATGGGTTTTCCCTTAGAAGTAGTATCTCTTCAAATGAACAGCATTCTAATGTTAAGGAAGTACCTTCCCGTCCATTGTTTCCAATTTATATGCTCCTTTTCCTGCAACATCACGAACCCTGTAGGGTCCTTCCCATGTTAGGCTTAGTTTACCTGTGTTGGCTGCCTTTGTCGATTGAAAAACTTTTTTAAGCACGAAGTACCCAATTTTGAAGTATCTCAGGCGAGCTTTCCTGTTGTAATATCATTCGATCACTTGTTTTTGTGCTGCCATTCTTATTAATGCAGCTTCTCTCCTGCCTTCCAATAAGTCCAAATTGTTTCGCATCTCTTCATCATTAGACTCTTGTGCTGCTTGTGAGAATCTTGTACTTGGTTCTCCTATTTCAATCGGGATTAGTGCTTCAGCTCCATAAACCAAAGAGAAGGGTGTTTCACCTGT